>PVNU02004148.1:600000-762651 GCA_003013855.2 Liriodendron chinense | reverse complement strand
TCCAGTACGGGAAGTGCTGCTACCTAAACGTATGACGACCAGACCAAGAGCACGTTTACAACCTTATTGTCCTCCCTTCATAACAAAACCGACGTTTCAGTAAAGACGCGTCGGTCAGCAGTACCTCCTATGAGGGGACCTAGTCGTCGTACACACAGCCCAACCATAAAGCTCTCCCCTACTATTACACCCCTTGGAACCTCTTTCACTTGTGTCAAAGCCTAAACCTCCTTGTCCCTTTAAAAGTTTAAGTCCCTTCAAAAGCCTAATACCATGCTTCAAACCACACCCACTATGTTAACAAACACGACACTTGGAACTTTTATTCGGTAAACGACAATAACCAAAAATGTTCTTACCCTTTACCAACCCATGACGGTTCCTTAAGCTACGTCCGGGTTCCCCGGATCCCCACCACTTAAGAGGTCACTCTTTCGATGTTACCCTCAGCCGGAACAAAGGTGTATAAGAAAACTTTTTACACCAACAAGTCCACGTCAAATCACAACTTCTACCTGACCAAGGACTTCTACCAATATTCGGAACCTCAAGAAGTGAGCTTCTGCCCTTACGTTAGTACCCAGGGTGGAAAAGGTTAGGGTTCCTAACACTCCACGACTACTACCAACCGAATGGACGAAGGCCGTTTTGATGAACCCGTCTTTTTACCCACTTCCTCGTAGGACTTTTTGCGATACAAAACGAGCCTTGTTTAGACCGAGACCTAGTTTACTTCCAAACAACAAGGGTTCCTAAATAGAAACATAACAAAAATGTTTTTTTACTAATGACTACACACCGTAAAATAACAAACAGTAGAGAACAACACTAAGGAGTAACAAAGAGCTCTATGACAGGGTACTTACTAGATATATAGAAGACGTCCACGGTCCTGAATGAGCGTTCGTTTTAATACCTCTTGCAAAACTAGCGAACTACCTAGCTCGGTGTCATTTAAATTATGGGAAAATCGATCCCGACGGTTCTGCGGAGCATTAATGTAAGAACTAGTTTGTTTACATATATTCTCACGGGCATTTGCATTTAATTTCCGTAAACATTTTATGGCGTTCCATGGAAAACTTTGAGTTATTAGTTGTGATAAAATACGACCAGAAAAACTATTTTAAATACACACTTCAAAGTATCTTGAGTACCAGGAGATTATAGAAGGTTACTATACAGTATATAGTCTAACGTCACCAATAGAAGAGTTCTGGGCTACTTGATTTCGTAGCACGTCTTTTTTCCAAATTTCTTTACCCTTTCCTTCACGGACGACTTCGTCATTTACTCTACAATCCATGGGTTATTGTAAAAGTTTGGCTATCACGAAGATTAAACTTAAAAAAAGAAAAGGACGTTGGGACAGAGACGGAGAGTTAACAATTACCAGTATTACACCATTCGTAGAAAACAGAAAGAGTCGTTTAATACAGGATGGTTACTCGTTTCTATACGGACCTCGTCTACTCAAAAAGCTAGTCCATCGTAAGTCCTGCTACCATAATTTTTTGTAATGTATTACCATTACCACCCTGGGCAATGTGTTATGTACGACATTGCCGGCAAGACCTTTTTTTACCGGACATTACCCTGACATTTCCGTCATTCATTGACCCGATTATTGCCCGGGCATTGCCAGGTCATACCCCGAATATGTCAAAGAAGGAAATAAAATAAAAATTATGGTCATGTCCAATATTGTCGATAACGTATGGTGTAGTATTGTCGGTATTCCGATCGGTAATGCCGGTGACAATGGTAATAACTTGTGGAACAAACCCTGTCCTATCGAAAAGATTCGGGTGTACTTGGAGATGTGTAGTGGTATCCGTAGTCCATGCGTACACCCTGTAGACTCTCCACACGCGGTACGGTACATCTACTTGACTGAGTCTCTATACGGTCAGGTGCAAATCGTCGACCCGGTGTAGTAACTTACACCTGGTAAATGTTAGAGAAAATTCACAAGGTAATAACACATACACGTATCGTGTGGACTCTCCAACTGACGTAAACTAAAGAACCAGCCCAATAGCCGTGCGACCCGGGGTGGACACGTACCCAGTCTACAGATCCATGAGTAATACGACGTACAGTTATTCACTCCACACACCTGCAACAGATTCAGCATAAGTTCTTTGAGTTACAAACTTAGTAAAGACGAGATAACCAGTACTATGAAACAACTGTGAGCATAGGTAAAACTTCCAATACAAAGGTCTTAACTTGTCTCTTCTCAGTGTTTCTATAGACTTACTTTACTTTACACGTGATCCTGGAAGGTTAAACTTATGTTTAGCACTGAAGAGCGGAATAAAGCACTTGCAAGGTAGGTCAGCAAATGGTCGGGAAACGGGGTTTTACGACCTCGACAAAGTCCAAAGGAGTGAACGTAAAGTATAGAAATGTGAAGTTATTATCGTAAGCGTTAGAGAGGAACAAGATAGACTACCTACATACCTACAAGTTAACTACTAAAGGAAGACGTCGTCGACCACCTGTAACCTCTTTAAGAGTGAGTGGAGAGTGCGGAGGTCTAATACCAAAGGTGGAAGGGGTTGTTCATTCACACTCAACGTCCTAAGTAGAATCGTAGATGCAAACTTAATACCTTACCCTAGGTAAAAAGGACAACCAATTCACTCTTGCCAGGACATCAAATAGTCGACCATCCAATCCGTACAATTCACCCCGGACTATCTACTTTCCAGACCTGAACATGTGTACATGACGTACATACCTTTAACTTAAGAATTATTGATTCTATTATAACTACACCACCTAGTCGGTAAAGAGTCTTTGAAAAGAACAATGGGTGTAAAAATTTAGCACTGGTCTAGGTGGTCTTCATACACGTCGAAACAAGTCTTGAGGGTGCCACGATACATTATCTGATAATATATCCAACCAATGTTAGTACGTGTATCTAATAGTATATTACATAGGTTGATTACAATACAACCCTCCACTATTTCTGATGTGTATATTTCTTTTAATGCTGCCCTCCATTATTGCGGGAATTGGATGCTGACATGGGTCTTCGATGCAGCAGGTGACCCCATCGTATTCCGGGACAGGCATATATGGAAAACCCGAAATATCTTCTGGAGGGTTCAGATCTGGGTCGGGCGATCCCAGTCTTTCCATACCAAGGGATAGTTCTTATGGGAACTATTCTATTCATGACCATTCATTGACTAAGAACGAACCCGATCTCTATGGAAGCTATGGCGGGCATGATCCCTATGATAGACGTAACTTTGAAGCAGGATTGCCATTCCTGGGGGTGGCACTGACCTCTCCCGGAGCTATGACGGAGAATGATCCCTACAGCAGATCCACCTTTGAAGGCAGGTATTCCACTCCTATGGCTGACAGTGACCCCTATCGGAGCTATGGCAGGAATGATCACTACGGAACACCCAGCTTGGAAAGGCCAAGCTCATTTAGCAGACCCAACTTTGTAAAGCCCAAGGAGTTCCTTCTCGTACAGCAGTCCTGGTGCACATGTTGGAGACCTTAAATTGCCCCGAGCAGATCCTTCGACCTCCAATGGGGCCTCCACTTGAGCCACGCAGTCCTTTCACCGCATCTTATGGTAAGTTGCCTGACTTGCCTTGTTTCAGTAACTGACATATTTTTATTTTTTATGGAGCCACTATTTACGCTGAATGATACATGTACCCATCCTTTCTACTTCCAGTGATACATTGATAAAACGTTTTGCTATTGTAGGGAGGTGAACAGTAACAGGTAGCCAGCCTGCGCTACCCCCCTCTGGTTGTCCTCGATCTCCTTAGGATTCTCACATTGATAAAACGTTTTGCTATTGTATTGCAAAAAGTAGAAACAATGAGTGTATTTATCGGGTGGAGTATACCCATAACAAGTTCTCTTTGCTTATTGAGAAAGCTTTTGATGCTCAGCAGAGTGTGATAGATGCTACGCAGGCACTTTGGCGTTACCTAGAAATTACTCACATGGCATGCAAGTAATTCAAATTAAAATGTCATAAGCACAGGTCCCAGTTTAGATGTATCATGAACCGAAAATCACTCTTAGTTTTATTATATGACTATTGAAGTGGTGGATATTTATTAGACAATTAAGATGGTTCCATTTCAACAAACTAGTGTCCATGAATAAGAGGTTAGGATTGTTCAACTAATTTTGATTTCGGGATCATGACTTGGCGATGGAGTTTCACAATTAGTGTTTTAATTCAAGTTAACATATGCTATGTGTCCAATTTTCTGTCTGGCTATGCATCAAGCATCATACTCTGCAAAGAATCAAATAACCCCCTTTTCTTATTAGCAGTAGACTTAGCATAGGTTCCTTTCTAGTAGTACACTCAGCCAAATTACTGAAAATGCCACTTCCTGGTACTTGTTAAGCATGACTTGTCACAACTCCAAGGCCCATGTGGCATCCTAATATTCAGATGCAAGACTGACTCTACCATGCTTTTCAGAACCTGTTGAAAAAACTTTTATGATCACATGTTTATAAAGTGACATACTCATTACTGTTTTATGGTCTAATCTGTAAATCTGTCCCCATTTGGAACCTCATGATAGCCTGTGGTGATCGTGGTTAAAAGACTCAGCGACCTCTCATTGACTCATTCGGCCCCTGTGCCTGAGTCGGGAAGAGGGGATGCAGATTGGTTCCCACCGTTTCCAAGTCGCGCCCAACTCGGACGAGCATTAAAAACCCTGGTGGTCATTTTCTACAGGGTAGAGGACCATGTTCCTCTTGGAATCTCGCACCCTGAAAGTTATGGGGTGAAACCTATTTCAACGGCCAATGGGGAGCTAAAACAGTTTTTCTTCTAGGACATTTAAACATTGCTTTTAGCCTGTCCTGGACCATTTCAGCAGTGAATTGAGTGGGGATTCAATAATGTCTTGCTGAAAATGACAAAAGGTCCTAAAACCAAGACACCTCTATGCTGGTTTCAATTAGGGTGTGAGTTCACATATTTTCAAATTAGGTTGTCCATAAATCCTATAGGCATTGTGTCATACGATCGCATAGTTTCTACATCCCATTGCTACTCATGCTTCTGCTTCCCGTTCTATTTATTATTAATTTATCAAACATGGTATTGTGTTCCAGTCATTCTAAGGCATGTCTCGAGAGGGAGTAAATCTGAAACATCAGGTGTTTAATTTATCCAAAATGTCTGATGCCAATAGGAAACGTGTTAAAGGGCATTTTTCTCTGGACTCGTTTTTTCTCTTGTTAAAAAGATACAGATTGAGCAATCCTATCTGTTATGATTGGCACTGCTCCACATGCAAACAAGCCCTAACCTTAGGGTCCTTATCCTTGCCTCGGTGGTAGACTCCCAGGAGTTTCAACACTTGGTCTGAAATCCCACTATGGCATGAGTGCAGGGGTGTGTGCATGGGTGGGTGTGGGGTGCGTGTGTAAAAAATAAAAATAAAAAAGCCCTAACCTTAGCAAAATTTGTTTATGGAGTTCCGACATGAGCACTTTATGCAGCATCCGTAGGGCATGCTTGGGTGCCACTAAAAATGTGTTTTAACACAATTCTCTTGACACCTGTGTCAGCACCTGTTGGAAGCATACAAATATCTATAATTAAAATATGAGATCCGACAGCCTGAAATTTCACCCCCACATGTTTTGTGACGATGAGTCCGATGAGCGGTTCAGATTTTTGAAAACATCTTATATTTTAGCACGTGAGGGGCGGTCAAGCAGCACGTCACTAACCCCATTTTTGGAAAAACATAGAGGGAGCGGCTTTCCCAACATCTGCATGTCACTTGCAGATTTATGAAAAATGGGTCGCATCCAAACGCGCCCCAATGTGCTCATGTGACTACAACATCTCTAAGAAGAAAGAAACGAAGAAGAAACTTGATGTAACAGGATTCAGTTAAAACTTAATGTACAAGTGTCTTAGGACTTGTGCTCATTAACACATCCACACACAAGCGGGAGCACCCAAACATAAGCTTATTTACTGGTTTATTGTTCTTTTTACCCTTCTTTTTTTTTTTTTTATTGGTAAGCATTATTGTTTTTGTTGTTGTTGTTTTTACCTTCTCTCTAAATGAATGCCGCCCGTGTGTGATATGTTTCGCAGGTTCACCTTATGGAATTCCACCTCCAAGGCCTTCACCCCGGTGTAATTTTGCATCAGCTGAGAGGTGGCATTCGGAGGGGTACCCTCCCCCAGGTCCCAGGTATTATTGACTGCAATTTAGAATGACATATGGTCCGTCTCTTGTTTTGTAAGAAGTTACATCTCCCTCAAGATCTCCACTCCAATGTAAAGATGTTACATGATATCATTCATGGTGCAAATATATCAGAAAAGAAAAAAATCAGGAGCTTTTTTGTCCCCTTCTCTTTGGAACTGAAGGAATGTGTTTCATTTTCATGCCTTGAAGAAAAGGGGAATGTTATCATATTATACTTTGTCCAATCCAAGATTTCTTCGAACTAAAAGACGAGCAGTGTTTCCAAGCATATTGACATAGCCCATGCACATGTGAAAAAATGGTTTGTGTGCCGTTTTGTTTCTCATAGGCATTTTGAAGAAGGTTATGTTTAGCTAACACGTTTTCTTTCATTGTGGGTAATGTATTTGGGTTCAAAGCCCTTCTACTATGTCTGGAGGATCTGTGAATTCCTCTCCTCATATCAAACTTTCCAAGGTCCACCCGATGGCATCTAAGTTGAGAGAGAAATTGAACAAGTATGGTTGTCCTATTGGGATGTACTATTAAACCAAAATTGGGGTCATCTGCCAAGGACTACAGTAAGGTGGTTTATGAATGTCTCTGTAGTAGACTTGATTTTACCATGGATGATGAGAACATGAACTCCCAACCATTTATTTCTTATTTTGTGCCAAGGCAATTTATTAAGCGCTGGCCGAAAAAGGTGAAATCAAAGAAGCCTTTTTTGGAAATATCAGCACAGATGTTGGGAATTCCCAATTTAACATCGGCAGTCCAAACGTTCTCTTCTGCATTGATCCAGTAGGACTTTGTAATTGTTTCCATAAGCAGATTCCTGTGGGGTGAGGATGGTCCCACCTATGATCACGAAGGACATTAAATAGGAGGGATTGGATTTGGATTGCCCATGGCCTCAAAATCATTCTCATCTGATAATCATGAGTCTCACATAAATGGCAGGTAAGACCAGCTCAGCCTATCCAAATCACCTTGTGAGCTAGTTAGTGCCATGTTCTTGCCCATATGAGGGAGGGGTAGTATTTTTGTAGGCCTATTTGAGAATGACTTGGAAATGAAAAACGTTTTCCAAGGAAATATGCTTTCCCACGTTTGCCAAGTATGGCTGGGAATGGCTTTCCATTTCTAAGGCCCCATTGGTAGATATTTATCTTTTTCTTTCTTTCTTTTTTAAACAGCTGTTAAGTACATATTTCTAGGGTCCTACTCTCGTTGGTTGATGACCGTTTAACATTTTTTTCTGAAAAAAACTGCACTCTAAATCAAATAACAAATTTGCCATTTTGGAATTGAAGTTTTGGGTTTCCTTCACCCAAACACTCCCTTGGAAGAATTCTAATTGGCTCATTGTTATACGTATATTTGTAATGGGCTTCATCAAACTGGACCGCTGCCCAGAAAAATTAGTTCAAAGACTGGACTATCAGACAAGCTGACCATCCTGGAACCACCGTTGTTTCGGTTCCTTTTCTTAATTTCTTTTTCTCTTGCATTGGATGCCCATTGCCCTTGTGGTCTTCACTTCAATCAGGATTCTGCTTCATCACCTTAGCATGGATGGATTCGAGAGGCAGTTCCATGTGAATATTAATAGGTTCAACGGTTAGAATAATTTGATCAATGTAAATGTAAACCTCTGGATTATTATAACCAATGGCCTCGATCTTACATAGCATGAGATGGAAAATAAAGTAATATCCAACCAACGACCCTGATCTTACTTAGCTAAATAAAAAATGAGATAATATCTAACCAATGGCCCAGATGAGAGACAAACAAAAAGGAAAAACAAAAGCAACCAATGGCCCACATGAGAGATGAACAAAAAGGGGGAAAAAAAAAAAAAAAACCAAAAGCAACCAATGGCCCGCATGATAGATGAACAAAAGAAAAAACAAAAGCAACCAATGACCCAGATGAGAGATGAACAAATAGCAAAATCAAAAATGAGATAAAAGCAACGGCCCAGATGAGAGATGAACAAAAGCAAAATCAAAAATCAAAAGCAACGGCCCAGATGAACAAAAAAATGTATGTGCGGTGAGCGTGGATCGAACACGCGACCTTCAGATCTTCAGTCTGACGCTCTCCCAACTGAGCTATCCCCGCAATCATGTCAGTATTTACAACTTAAAATATAAATACATTTAATCGATGTTGTAAATAGATTTTTCATATTCGGACCATTCGTCAGATGTCCAACCAACAGGCCAATTAAGATCACCCATTCAATGTGACTTGATGGATTTCTTTGAATGGCGCTTTGCATGCATATGGATGATCATCGCATTTTGTAAGATCTATTTGATCATCACCGCTAGATATCTCCACGTTCCCACTAGTACTGATTTTGGACCGTTGGATCTATTTGAAGATCCCAGCCACCAAAGTTCTGACTAGAACATGGGTTCATGGTACTTTCTGCTGGAAGAATTCCATTTTTTCCAAAGTCTGATCCTGCTCCTGCAGTCTTACCTTTCACAAAAGGGTTGTTATTTAATACTCTGTATGTCCATGAGGCTTGCTACGCAGGCACACGGACCAAATACTGGAACCCACTTCCTTTGAGTAGAATGCTAAAATTTAGACTGTTTGAACAATACTCACCTCTGATTCGTGAACACTTACTTCTTGAAACAAGACCATTGGATACTTTTCATATTAACCGTCCAATAAATGTCTGCCAATCTGATACTAAGCTAATCAAATAATCGTCGCTTTTTGTTAATAAAAATCCAAACTGGTACACATAATTTGGACAGTATTTTGAATTACTTGTATGCCAACTATTCGAAATTTTAAGTAATCTCTAAGTGCCTGTGTATCATTCATCACAGTCAGCAGAGTATCGAAGTTTTTCCCTTTACAAAACCGAAAAGGACCCGTACCGTATCGGTGAAGCTTTCCCGAAACAGGACAATAGAAGCGGTTGCCGTTTCTTAAATAGATGCTTGGAACATAGACCCTAGAGTGAGCATAGTGCGTAGTACGCACCCACTCTGGTCTGTCCACGTACAAGCACAGGAAAATGGTGGGATCCAAGAGCTAACCTTTATGACTAGTTGAGAATCCCCATCCGAATCCTTCTCTCCGTATGAACATGGCATGTTTGTTAAAGATCCGTGTCGTTCATCATCAGGTGGGCCACATTGCCTGTGGTCCTTGCCCCATTAATCAGGTGGTCCAGTCATCAGGTTGGCTATAGTTATAAAGTTATATGTACAAGAGTTCCCCACCTGGAGATTGGATTGGATGGAGTCTAGACGGTAGGGATCACCTGATGAACGGCTCTGATCTTGCATTCATGTTCCTTATCTCCACCACGTATGAGGCTAATGTGAGGCCAGTGCATGCTGGCCCACTGGATGGAATTTCTTAAAACCGTGTGATCAGGTTGATAATATTTCAGATTGGTTGTTCTTGATGCGGCTAACCCATGATGGGGCCCACTGGATGAACGGCCATGATGGTCCTCTCACTGGAGCCAACAGAAAGTTTTGCCTGTGTGTCGACTCAGGAATCAGGTCCTGCCCGTGGACGCTCTTTTGATGGCCTATGATTCAACATCATTCTGAAAATAACGATCTTGACCATTGTTTCATTGAGGCAAACCTTTGCAAAATTTTCTTTTCAAACCGTCCAAATTCATCTGCACATATTAATGGTCAGAATTGTCAATCCCACGTAAATTTCTTCCTGTATCTCATACGACATAAAATTCAAAACACGGACGGTTACGATAATCGGACTATCTCTTCATGTGGGCCCAGGGCCAGGCTAGAGACGGATGGTCATGTTGAGGGCTCTGTGGGGCCCATTGTGATGTATATTTTTTATCCACGCCGTCCATCTATTTTGGCAGATCATTTGAGGACATGATTCCGAGAAAGATGTAGATCGAAGGCTCAAGTGGACCACACCACAGGAATCAGTGGGAATTGAAATCCTACCGTCGAAAAGTTGCAAAGTGGTACTACTTACATTGGGGCGCGGATTGCCTGCGAAAGCCCACCTAGGTCTTGGATCCCGTTCAATTTTGGTCGCAACGCCTAAAATGATCTCACAAAACGGTTGGACGGCGTAGATTTCTCACAAACCTCACGGTGGGCCCCACTCAGATTCCTTGTGCAGGAGATGCCTGCAAAAGGCTTTCGCAGGCAATCCGCGTCCGTTACGATCGTTTTGCCTCGGTCGCGCGACTGAGGATCCAGCGTGTATTGCTAAGTACTGGGTCCCACATGATGACTTTTCCAATGATCCAAACCGTCCATGTTGTGGAATCTATATTTTTTCAGAACATGATGAGAAAATTTCGCTGAGAGGATGATTTTCGTCAAAACTATCTACAGTTGAATTTAGAACACATGAAAGATGATTTTCAATTGCTCGCGTTCAACTCTAAAAACTAAAGGATAAGCTCATCAATGAAGGGAGCGGATTAGGTGGGCCCACCTTGCTGGGTGAGGCCAGGGCCGCACCTAATCCGTTCCTCTCAATGAAAGTGTGATTACGTTAAAATTGCTCTTTTTTACGTTAGTCTCAATGAAGATCTGGACAGTTCCTGTCAGCTTTTGTAGATCCATAAGCTTATGCCACACCAAGGTCTGTGGGCCCACCGTAATGTAGGGACTATATCTGATCCGTCCATAAGGTGCGGCCTTCAAGTTTATCGATATCCCAAAAAGCACCCCAATCCAAAACACGGATGTTGGTCACAACACAGGAACAGTTTTAATTCGGCCACGCATATTAAAACCCTTCCAGATTATGTGGGGCCCACCGTTGTTTTATATGCCATCGAATCCATTCATAAAATTAGCCACACGAGGATGAATGGACGTCCCAAAAATCAGGCAAGTCCAAAAGTCAGGTGGGCCCACCGTGTGATTTTAGAGATTATGGGCATATTTTTGCATGGTGGGGCCCACCTGAGTTTTTATTGGCCTGATGTCTGGGTTCCAAGGAGAAGCTGAGCAGCGCACATGATGGGCTGGTATGACTTAAACATCACGATCGGCCCTACACACGACGTTGTTGGAGGACTTTGATATATAGGGTAAGGTGCCACCCACCCTACCAAGTTAACGTACGATGGCATGTTTCCATCCCAGGTTGAATTCTTAAAATGATCCGAACCGTACATGTTCTTAATACTACCATATAGAGATTATGTTCTCATTGTCATGCTTCCTTGATGAGCTAGACCTTTGAATCTTGGGTTTGAATACGACCCATTAAATATTCATCTTGATATAACTATCACCCATTCAACAAATACTTCCTACTATGATCCGAGTAGTATTAAAATCCAGAACATGAACGGTTCAGATCATCATTTAAGATGCACTCAGGGGCTGGACACCTGCCCATGTACGATAGTGTGCTGCGATGGCACCGTACCATATCGAAACCGGTGTTGTAGGATAAGCTTATCGAGAAAACGCTGTAGAGGAAACGTCCACGGGAGGATGCTTGTTTGTTTGGAAGCGGATTGTGTACTATCCCCGCCTAAACGAAATCGGTCCAAGCAGGGGCTCTGTGGGGTCCACTATGATTTATTGGTTTTATCCACACTGTCCATCAATTTTTCCAATCATGTTAGGGAATGATCCCAAAAAATGAGGAATATCCAAGAATAAAGTGGACCACACAACAGGAAGAAGCAGTGATAATGTTTCCCACCGTTCAAACCTTCCTAGGTCAAACCATGATTTTTATTTTCCATCCAACATGTTCATAATATCAATCAAACTGGATGAAGGGAAAATGCAAATATCAGTTTCATCCAAAACTTCTGTGACCCCCAAGAAATGTTAATGGCGGACGTTCAACCCCATTGTGTGGTCCACTTGAGGGTTGGATATGCTTCAATTTTTGTATTATCGACTAAAATGATCTGAAAAAAATTAATGAACGGCGTGGATAAAGCATTACATCACTATGTGTCCCTACAGAGCCCCTGCCTGGACCGAGTCCGTCCGGGAGGGGGCAGGACGGAAAACGCTTCCTGTTTGTTCATGACGCACTCAGCGTACGATAGAAAACGTAGAATTTTCTTCAGCAGGCGAGAACGTCGCTTTACTGGCCGACAGGAAGAGGCTATCGGTGAGAGAAAGTAGTGTGTGGGCCCCACATAAATGGTGGGCCACACGGGCACGTGGTACTTACACAAAATGGGTTCGTTGGTCACGAAAGGCAAGGTCCATTTCATCTACCTACGTAGATCCCACCAGCCTGCATTCTTTGCCGCTACGCGACGTGGACAGTCCATGGCGCATCTTCAAGGAATGGACGGCTAAGAATTCCATCCTCGCGACAACTCCAACCCTCTATTTCGTCGTCTTTAAAGCTTGTTTCCCGCCAACAGGCAACCCAAAAGACATTTCCAGTTTCAAAAAAAATGGACTTTGATTTCCGGTCTCATCATGTCCCTTGGACACTTTGAAACATTGATCTTGTTAACTATCGGTCTATCATGACCCTGTTAGCATTTACTATTGAGGTGGGCCACACCCGTCACTTTTGTCAGGCTGATAGAATTGAACAGTTTAGATCATTAAGATGAGTCTCAGGTGGGTCTACAGAATTGTGATGGTGTACATGATTAAATGTAACTTACTCTATTGGAGAGTTATAACATGTGGGGTGTGTGTGGAGAGGTAAGGAAAAGAGGAGAGGGTGAATTTGGGAGTCTTTTGTTTTGTTTTTTTTTTAATTAGTTCGTCTCTTTAGCATTTCCAACCAAGAAACCTGTTGTTGAAGGCATCTTCCAACAGGGCTAGCAGGCAAGACGTGGGGAGTCCCATTCTAGCTAAAAAAAATAATGCTCTATGTCGAACCTTTAGATTTAAGTCTCTATCCATGAATTGGATGTATGTTCATGTGATTCTAGGGTTTGACCAAATCAGTGCCTACAAGTGGTATCAAAACTACCATACATACTAACCATTGGTGGATATTTTAAGTTGATTTAGTTCAATTTTTTGTTTTTGCTTCATTCAATTTATTGGACTTCTTCGAAGTTGTTGGGTGAGCTTTTACTGGCATGGGTAGGATTACGAAAAGATTAAAAAATATATATATATATTTGGATAATGTGTTTGCTAGCAATTTGGTGGGTTGTTTGAGAAGAAAAGAATGCTCAATGTTTTAGAAATGGGAGTAAAACTGTAAAGAGTGTCCAGATTGTTAGTAGTAGAATGGGCAATGCTTAAGGATTGTAATATTTTCTTTCTTAGGTTGTAGTTGAGTCGCTATCTCGATGGCTTTGATCTTTCCTTTTTTTTTTTTTTTTTTTTTTTTAAGCTTTTCTTTTTTCCTTTTTAATAAAATATATTGTTAACTCTTAAAAAAAAAAATTTAGTGACTCTTGCAAATAAAGTATTTTAGTGTGCTTTGCTCCAACAAGAATTCAACATATGGATTAAACCTATCATGCATTGTCCTCTGAGCGGTGGTGGTGAAATCTATTTGTTTAGCATGCATCCACTTCTATTTGATTTTTGGTCATTGGATTATTTTTGTCTTAAGATCGAATTCGGTTTGGGATTGTCTAGTGTCTGTGAAGCGCATTCACATGAAGTTTATGGTTGTAGACTTACTAACCAAGGACTTGACTACTAAGCCATTGATAGAGTTAGTGAATAATATAGAAGTGGTTATCACTAAAGATGTGTTTTATTAATGGAATTATACACACATTTCAATTATGTACATACTCTAATTCATTCAATTTAATTGGCGATTATCTTTTATAGCATTATATTTTTTATTTTTCTTTTTATTAGTTCATACTCATTTTAATTATTAAAAATGAATGAATATAATAATTTAATTTTTATTTAAGGTATAAGGCATTTCTTAGTAGAGATATTAGGACGGTTTGGAAATTAGATGTATGACCACACTAGACATATAATTTCTATACAAGGAGAGAAGGAGTTGGTGATGGGGATTATCACACTCTAGCTATAAACTAACTAGTGCTCTCAGTCTGCAATTCACTGTATTTTGCAATCTGACTTTCCATTGACATTGCACACAGATGAGCAATTGGAGAGGAAGAATTGTAAGATCCAAGTTGATCTCATGTTATCTTTTCTTGGGTGCATACACTGGTATGCTTGTTTAATATCCATGAATTCGTTGTATGTAATTCTCGAGTTATTTAGGCAAATAAGCGGCTACAAACCCAGCTGAAGTGGGTCACCTATTCAATGGTTGTTGTCAATTAATGACCACACCAAGCTAGTTTTGGTTGGATCATTTTGCATATAGGTCCACCAACTTAGAACATGTAAAAGTAGCGTATAAATCTTTATCTTCCATTCTTACTTTAACTTACAGAAGAGTGACGGTTCATTAGGGATGATTATGTTTTACCCTTGAGGAAAATGACATGGCCCATTCCATCCATCCATTGCACTAGCATGTGTTAGGACATGAGTTGATAAAGCATGCAAATTAATTCAAAACATAAGTGGGCCACACAACAAGAAATATTTAATTAGTCAGCTGGTGGCCTAATATCTTTTTCTTTCCGATGATCATCATCATCTAATCGTGGCCCACCACTGGCCTCGTTGGTAGACTCTTTGGAGTTTCAACAAGAGATCTTGGCCCACAGGGTGTGTGTGGAGTGTGTGTGTGTGTGTGTTGGGGGGGGATTGTGTGTAAAAATAAAAAATTAAAAAAAAGGTGGCCCACCACTGGCAAATTGAACACTAAGGCCAGCATGCACAGGACATGCTTTTTTCATGCCTTGTTTCTATGTAAATATGAGGACGACAGTGCATGCCACAAGGGGGTTTGCTAATTCCACATGCACCCCGACGTACAGCCACACGTGCCAACCTGGCATGTGTATCACATCTGAGCCATGTATATTAGCACTGATGGTCTTCATGTCGTAAGTTGAACATCCATGATTTTCAACTAAACCATCTACGCAAGTGGGTCCCACCTGGCTTGTGTGGCTTTTTGTGAAGCAATAGCACCAACTAGAAAAATCTAGCCATTGGTCTGTTTCATCCTACGGTGATTGCACTACGCCCCAGAAAATCTTCGTTCATAACAAAATCATAACCTTTCAATTTGTAGCCTACGTATAGATAGTCACGAAGGGAAATGCATCAACGATCCACATTCTTGGGCATGGTCTGTCGACGGGGATAGAACAGACCAATGATGCTGAATATCGAACCTTGGGTCCCACTTGCTAAAATAGAAAGTCCCAAGGATTTTGGCCTACAGACGGACGGTTAAGAAAACGGTTCACATTCAACTGAAATAAATCTCCAAATTTAATTGAAAGAATTCTCCAATCTGGTAGATTTCTAGGGGAAGGGTTCATCCATAGTGGGACCCAACATACCAATGGTATGGATTATCGAAAAATGGGACCCACTTCTCAGGTTCAAAAACCCGGATATATTCTGCACATATGCCGGCCGTGTATCATGTAATCTCTCTCAACAGTATTCCAATCTTATCAAGATGTGAAACTCAGCTTTAACCCATACGTAAAGCTATCAGGAATATGGGTTGAATTTCACACATAATCCAAACGGTCTAGTTGGAAAACCGTCTGATCCTCATTCAAGTCTAGGATTTCGGTTTGTGCAACTGGGACCCTTTCTTAGATGATCCAGACCATTGATATGATGAGCCCCACAGTGAATAGAGAATAAGATGGAAATCCTCAGGATTGAAAGATCTTATCCATCCAATCTTTTGGCATTTTACTATTTGAATATGGATCATCGCTGTACATCTTTCCTTAACCAGCTATTGCCATGCCACCGATCGAACGGTTTGTACCATCCGACAAGGAGATTCCACGGGACATGGTCCATCCACTAAGGGACCCATCAAACCAACGGTTCTTGATTGCCAAACAATAAGCCCCCATAAAAAACAGTAGGATACAACGCAATGCACCCGTTATGAAAATCGTATCAAATCCTCCTAGTGGTAGACGGCAAAAGTGACATTTTTAGGTATAATAGATAAAATATCATTGCACATCTTTCACCTTCTTCTACATGGCTTTTAAATTTGCCAAGTGGGTCCCATGTTTAGGTAATCCACACCATTGGTCTGCTGCGTACCACTGTGGATCGAGAAGATCCCAAAAATCTCCCTTCATTTTAAGATAACTTCAACCAATGTTAGCACCATTTTCGGTTGAATTGGAGCTTCATTGCAATACTCTTATTAACCGTCCATCTTTATGCCATGTATCCAAGGTGAAGACTCGCTTGTGAAGAAGAATTTTGAACGACATAGAGCATCCAATGTGGGACACAACAGATTAACGGTTCGGATTTCCTAGTGAAAGAACAATTCGTCACAATTGAGAACCCGTTTATCATGTGGTGATGTTGAGGCCACGTTTATTCTATTATATAATTTTTTTTCTTTGATTAACGCTTTCTAGAGGCTGCTTTATCCGTTATGCAATGCACGTGAATGAGGACATTAATTAATAGGAAAGCATGGTTAGATGGTACCTCTCTATTAAATAATATTTATTACTATTATATTATCTTTAGTTATCTAAACAGATTGGACAGCGACATGATCTCAAGTCGAACTCGGGTTGGTACATTCATCCTAAACGCGTATTCATAAACGACGGCCCTCCTGGCAATCTTGATCTCCATTGCCAATCGAAAAGGAATGTCTATACCGATGGTTCACCACCATCTTTGCATGGTGATGGTCAGTGGTGCCACCTGGGATGTATTCAACCCAAACCTATCTGGTTCAACTCCCACTTTAGGTCAGGTTAGGTTGGTTTGGGTTGAAGTGGATGTGGGCTTTGAGATATGTTGGGACATGTGGATACACACAGAGTAGAAGGAAACAAAGCACTCATCAACAATAGTACAAATATAATCTAGCAAAAATAATTTGAATTTACGTGGAAAAAAGATCATGGCACAAGAGATAAAATTTATCAAAATAAAAACCTCCCAAGAAAAAATCCTAGCTTTTCTCTCTCCAAAACCCCCTCAAACCTTCAAAACACATTTTAGTCTTCCCTTATCGCAATTACACCCACTAATAAAGTAATAGAATCGAAAATAGAACCAAAATTGCAAAACTGCATAGAATCGCAAACTATTAACTAATCGAGATGGCTCATGTTTGACAGGTCAAATACATCAAAAATTGTTCAGAGAGTTTTGTCATAATTCTGAATGTTGTTGACTGGTTGAGACTAGGAGCGAATATATCAAAACCCTTGATAATTATCCAGAGACCTGTCTGTACAATTCCAAGCCTGATCGATCAATTAGCTGGGCTGATCGACTAGTCAAACATCCTATTTTGAATACTGATTAAAGGCTCCATCTAATAATATGAACGTCCAACATTACATACATGCATAATATATAATATAGACCGAAGATCAATTGCATGAAAAATACAACTTGTGCTGAAACCATCTAGCTTACTTTGGACTCTATCCTATAAATATGCTCTATGGTACTAACATTTTTTTCATTTCTTTTTTGGATGGGGGACTACTTACATCCCACTGTGAACCACTTGGGACTCGATACCAAAACCTTAGTGTTGAGTCTTCACTCAGTCAACATACGAATGCATGTTGAGTTATCCAACAAGTGGAGATTATAGCAATGGTATTGCTATTATTTTGATAGTTACAAATGTTACTTTGATGGTAACATTTGATCATTAGATATCTAAGTTTATTTAGGTTCGATTTTATGGCCCAGTGGTTGATAGTCTATGTTTCAACATTGATACCCGGGATTGAGTGCCCATGTAGGGTGGGTGGGTGGGTGGGTGGGTTAGATCATAGGAACATCAAAAACTCAAGTAGACCACATGATAGGAAAAAGTAGGTAGGGAAATGCCTGCAGTATAAACTTCCATAGGTCCATAGGTCCATGGTGATGTTTTTCCATTGGGATGAACTGAAAACACAATAAAAATAAAACACAAAAATATTTCAAAACTCATATGGCCCTATGAATGCTCCAAATGTGGACAGGTTCAATCCTCACTGTCTCCTCCTATGTCCTGACAGTTGAACCTGGTGGATTTCTCACAAACATCATAGTGGGCCCCACCTAGCTTCCCATCATAGGAAGTTTTTGCTGGCAATTAATCGCACTCCACCCCTAAGCACTAATTATCGCAGCTATCCTAATTAACCATCTTAGTGAACATTAAACGAACGGTGAGAAATGAAGTAGCCAGCTGCCTGTCGGCCAGATAGGATGGTGAAGATCGTCTGCTTTTAATGCAATTACTTAGGATTTGATCCGTCTCTCAATTAGGTCGCAAGGCTTTAAATGCACCATGATTGATGTCTACGTACGTGCACCATGCGTGTGCCAGGATGAGTCACCATCACGTTAGAGATGTCGGTGAACTATCACGGTAGAATAAGGCCTCACGAAAGTACGGGAGCTTGATCCAATGGAGGTAAGCTAGATACTAAGCTAGATAGATACTCGGTGAAAGAAATGTCGAGAACAACCAACAGTCTTCACATGTGGGGCCCACCACTCTAAACCAATCAAAGGGTGGCGCTTACCAACCTCACAAAGGTGTGAGTCTCTCCCTGTAAAAACATTGCATCCACCCCTCACATATTAGACGTTGCACCATCATAAAGGCCACCTGGCACAAAAAGGGCCCACCCACTGACGAAGTGGGCCCCACCATGGATAGTCAATGATCTGACCTGATGCACAAGTGTGGCCCACCAATCTTGCGCTTTTCTCAGTTACATTTGGACCATGGAAAATGGACCGTACCCAAAAGTCTTACGTGGGAATATCCTAACCACCAGTCTTGAGCCTTTTTCTCAGTTGCATGTGGACCGCTGCTTTGTCTTTATCTTCTTAACCGATCTGACGCTCTGATTTTCTGGTCGTCTTGGGACATGGCCCATCCACGGTTGGGACAGAGTACCTAGTCGTGTGGATTACTGAAACATTGGACCCACCTATTGGAATTGGATACCCGAGTATATTGCAGATAATCTCGGGCAGAGGATTCTATAAATCCTATTTTCCAATGCCACGTTGGCTTGTCACACGCATTTCCATCCTCTACACGTGCATTTGAGGACCAGGTTCAATTTTTAAGCTGGCAACTGCATCACAGCCACACATCACTGTCGTATTCATTTGTGTCGATCCTAGCCATACGAGAGTTGTCAGATGATTCCAGACTAACCTAACGGGATAAAAGGAATTTTTGCAATAGTCCAGATTGCTCAGGCGAAAGTCAGACAATCGACTGGTTAGGATCACCCCATTTGTTGCAATTTTAGGCTATTGCTCATCCAAGTGGGACTAAAAGAATGGGTGGTTTCGATCGATCCCTAGGACACAGCAGACATTTACGGTGGATATGTGCACAACATAAGTAGGGTGTCTTCATTAATAAAAACTTTCAAGCTGGTGTGGGAACCAGCAGGAACCAGCAGACCTGGACCATCCACTTTGTAGGCTCTGTGATGGGTGTCCCATGATGCAAAGACTGCACCAATTGGACCATCCTAGCCGTCCCTTTCTCTCATCTTTCTTCCCTTCGAGGACCACTGTTTAGACGGGGCAATCATCTATCATTTTTTTGTGAACGTTTATCCCTGGCCCATCCAGGGTGGCCCATACCAGTTGAACAGCATTGATCCACCGTTCTCTCTGCCATGTGGGTCCATGGAAGAGGGGCTTTATTATATCATGATGAAAACGGTACTATCAAACCATATCCCTATTACAAACCTCACAAGAAACTTCATTGTTGAAATTGTGGTCCAGTGACCATTAGATGTTCTGGAAACATTAATCGTATGTTTGGGTATTTGACCCTTAATCCTAGTCACACGTGCCAACTCTGGCACACCTGTGTGATCCAGGCCGCTTGTTAGGTGGAACCATGGATCGGATTCGGACGGACCAGTGTTGATCCGAATCCAATCTATTTAAATTTTTCAAAATTCAAATTCGATCTAATCCAATCAATCAAAATTAGTATTCCTTCATGTAAATCTAATCAGAAACTAATGCAGCTTAGGTTTTTTTCTTTTCCTTTTATTCCCCTACAATCGGATCGTTGCTAGATCGAATCAAGGTTGATCCAAATCCGATTCGATTATTAAACGGATCAAAAATTTCAATTCCAATCCGATCCATTATCTGATTAATGATCTGAATTCGATTAAATCAGATGGAATCTGAATCAGATTTGAACCATGATCCAATCCATTGACAGCCCCAGTGTAGATTCCTTATGTGGACAGTTGGTTATCCTTCTTCCAACTGATGTTTTTCTCCTATACCTGTGGCCCACCTGAACAGTGGTGCAACCTTTAGAGCTGGCATGCTCAAAAGGGCTCTGGCTGATTACACTAAACACGTGTGCGACATTTGCACATGCACTGAAACCTCATCAGAAGCCTCAAAGCTGAATCCTACGCTTCCAGAAACTAGACCTCAAACATAGACTGTCAATGGGTACCGGGACCGTAGGTACCTAGTGGACCCCACCTGATTTAAACCGATCTTGTTCCAATTTCTCTAACTGGTTTAGGAATGAGGGAAGTCCAATCGCTATTTGGACCCGGTTGAAAAATTATAGTCGGGTCTAGACTGGGTCCACCGTCTTCGACCCGGTTAAAATGGGGTCAAGCTGTTAGGGCCATTTGGATTCATTTAAATAATAATGTTATATATATATATATATATATATATATATATATATATATATATATATATATATATATATTATTCTAGCAATAGAATGAGGTTTTAAGCGAGACAAACAGCAGACCTGTTAAAGTCATACGTGTTTATGGTAAATCATGTAAATGATCTTTTTTTAACCTTGATGCAACCCAAACCTAATTTAAACTGTGGTCCAATAAACCTACGGATGCCTAAACCCATCACGTCTGGGTCCAGAAAGCGACCTGGTTCAGGAAAGTGACCCAAACCTAACAAGACCCAAACACAATCAGATCAGGTCTGAGAACTATAGGATCCGTCCTCAGAAACTATCTTCACAATGAGTCACTAGTACTAAGGAAATCGCTTCACCCAAAACTTGTAACTGTTCTCCAATCAACTTTGTAACGATTCTGTAATTCCTGTATTCATTATTTGTACATTAACTGATTCAAACAATATAAATATAGATGAAACTCGTCACCTAGAATAAGGGTGTGTGCACTTTTCTCATTTTCAAAATTCCTTTCTATCAGCTTCTTAACTAGAACTAATTTGTAATTTGGTGCAATGTTTGAAAAACCGTCCAACGTAGTTGTATAGGCTTCAGATTGAAATGAAACAAATCATCACACCTACGTAAGACTGAATCAGTGAGTTGTATCAGTTTCCCAATTGAGTGCACTCGAATGCCACTACTTCAATCCATGATTTGATGCAGCCAAACAGGCTAAAGCCCCATTTTGTATCATGGATTTGGAATATCTCAATCAGAAATCTCTTAGATCGAGAAAACCCTGGATTCAAAATTCTCTGATTGTGTTTGGCACCCTAAATTCAAAATTTCCTATAATCCAAAAATAATTATGCACTTAAATTATATAATATGTTTACAAGAGTTTGTATTTAATTACTAAATCAACTTCAATATCTCTAATTAGTGTGCATATTGGTGTTTGACACACTGATTGTAATAAGTCCATTGAAATATATACTTTAGCCAAAAATGATGAAATTTCAAGATTTAGATGGGCCACAAGCATAGGATCACAACCAAGTGACTAACCAACGTTTTTTGGTCATTGACTTACATGGCCAATGTTTGAACCATTCAGATCATTTTATTTATATAATTTTAGTGATGCAATTTATAATCTTATTGTTTTAAAATATCACCAGCCGGCCACGTGGACAATAAATTAGTTGCTTAGTAATACATATGTCACACATATCATTCTCTTACTTTTAAAAAATGAAAAAAAAAAAAAAAAGAAAAGAACTAGTAATCTAAGCAAAAGGAATAAATCACAAAACTCACCAAAAATGAGGATTTAAAATCTCCTAATTCGAAATGCCCTCTAATCTACCCAGCCAAATGATGGATGGAATCGGAATACCCTCAAATCCCTCCAAATCAGCCGTGCCAAACAACCCTTAAGCACAATTCAATATCTACTTAAATTGCAAAGTTGATTAGTACTATTTGAAAGTCCACGACCATTTTTTACTTCGGAAAATTCCGCGTCCAAACACAGCTTTTAAGTTGAAATTTTCAAAATGAGAAAGGTATGAACTTAAATTTCCATGAAATTGCATGATAGCACCTTATTCCCAAACAGCCAAGTTTGCCCCCGACTTTTGAAGGTGGGATATTTCATTTCCAGCATCCTCTCAACATAAGTCAGATGCATGGCCCACCTTGCCATCCCACACAAAAAGTAGTGGGGGAACTCAAAAGGAGATGGCCCACCTGTTAAAGGGACCTTGACTTGGAGATGAGAGAAATAAAATGAATATATTGAAAATATTCCAAAAAGCCAACAAAGAAAAAGGAAAAAAATCCAGCTATGATGATAGTGCCCAAGAAACCTTTGCAGCCAATCCACCCCCCACTAATATGGATGCACAAATGCCCTCAAATTCTCATCTAAATTACTATTTTACCATCACATTAGTCTAACCGTGGCAAACGCAATTTGCATGATTTTGCATTGTCGTGATGCTTCATGATCACGTATAATTTTAAAGTATTTCATAGAAAATCTTTGATACTCTGGCAGAGTGTCATATATGATATGCAGGCACTTAAAAGTTACTTAGAGTTTACACATTTAGCCTAGGGTTACTTCAAATGAAACTATCCAAATTGTTGCATCATGGATGCTAAACTATGATTATTTGATCATCTAACCGTCGGATTGGTGGACATTTATTGGACGGTTGAGAATGAAAAATTACCCAATAATTACATTTCAACAAATAAGTATTTATGAATCAAAAGTTACGATTACTCAACCAATCTGATTTTCAGGCTGTGAAGTTAGTTTAATTTGGCTTAATGTATTATGTATGCCACATGCATAACTTCTAAGTTTCAGTGTATCAAGCAGTATCCTCTTCCAGAGTATCAAATAGAGCTACCTAATTATAAATTTTTTATTATAATAAATTAAATATAAAAAAACAATTTTCAAACTGACGGAGCTCACGTTGGTATAGCCTTGACAATCTACATGCTAGTGCACATTCTAATCAGTCACACACATGCAATATCCGCATAAAACAAATGAACGGCTGTAAATTACTTGTTTATCCATCCATTTGTCATTTGTTTCATCCAGTACGACATGCCTGATGATTGGACTGGCCTGATTTTGAACCAATAGTATCTAAAAAGTGGGTCCCACCTGATGGACTGCTCGGATCATGCACATAGTGCGTGTAATGGGCAGGGCTATACATGCATGTGGGTTTGACCAACCCTCACTTGGAAGCGGTTAAAATGGTTAAGGAGTTCAGATATCGGCTGTTAGTCAGGTGGGCCCTACATTGCAATGGCTATATTCAATGACCACAGTTTGGGAAAGTCCTACACACTCAAATAGTGGAAGGCTTTTCACATTGAAAGTGAACCATTGCTTACACCCTTAGTTGCCATCCTTTTGTAGATTGACAATCGGATGGTTAAGATTGTCAGCATTTTGGACGATCTCCTCATCCACAATGATGCCCACTAGATGAACGGTCAGGATTGCTGGAAAATCGAGAAATCGTGAATGGGTCAAAACCAAGGGCATTTACGTAATTTCGAAGGACACCTCCCTCTCTTTTTCTTATATTCCATTTCTCACTCCCTCCAAACGCACGCCAAAAGCCCGAACCTGATTCCTCTTCAAAAGCCCATCTCTCCTCCTTCCAATCGATCTTCATTTCCTTTATTTCTTCTGTCCATTCTCCTTTTACATTGCAATGGGTTTGATTTTTTAACCCCAATTCCCATCCCAAACATCCCCCAAAGAGGACAAATCTCCCTCACCCATCTCTTCTTCATGGAACGAGAAAACAGAGACAGCGAAAAGCCCTCTATTTTAAAAAATCTCAGCACCTCAACCGTCGATTTCCTATCAAAATTGTATATTTTCATCTGCTCATTCCTTTCTAATCAAAATCCCCTGCTTTCGATCTTCGTCGCATTCTACACTCTCATCCTTCTCTATCTTCCCCATCTCTTCCTTTCCCTGTTTTTCTCCCCTGTTTTGATTTCTACTGTTATTCTCTTAGTTTCCCTTCTCCATTTGGGAGCTGCCCAAAACACCCAACTCGAAAAAGACGACATTTTTGAGCCGGAGATCGAGAAGGCCGACTCGGAAGACGAAGATCCTATCTGGGTCGGGCCCGAAACCGCTACAGAGACCAATACCGATTCGATATCCGTGCAAAAGCCCCATTTTTCGGAGTCGTTCGTGGAATGGAGTCGGAAGGGGCCGCTGGAAGTCATACACGAGGAGTACGAAGGCGAGGAGGAGGAAGATTCGCCGGAGAACGACCGCCGATTGGTGTCGCTGGCGTTCTACTACACGGATTCCGACTCATCGGAGGGGGAGTTTCCGTCGGGATTACCGGCGTGGGATTCGCCGGAGAGCCTCTCTTTCAGGTGGGAGGAGGAGAGGGAGGAGGGGTTGATCGAGATTCCTTTGGGAGTGAAAGGGACGGTTGGATTTCACGTAGAGGAGGATAATCTGATCGAGATCGATCTTTCCGTCGCCGGAAAGTAGGAAATTTCCGGCGGTTTGGCGTCAGATTTCCGACTGATTTTGGGTTAGATACAGGTAATCAGGTTATTAATTACTGAAAGGATGTCTGATGTTAGACCCTTGATCATTAAAGATTGGGACCGTCAGTCTGGTGGGCCACACCTTTGATGGACCGTGTTTGAGAAAGGACATCAGGGTGGACAATTCTGACCATCCGATCGGAAGATTTTTGGCACGTTTATTGTGAACCATTGGTTGTAGTTTTATTAACCATCAATATGTATTCATCAAAATCCTTCAATCAAACGGTTAGGATTCTCCGATCTCCACGGAGTTTGGATTCTGATCCATCCATAACATGACCCACCATATGAATGGTTCAGATCTTATACACAAGTGCCAAGTATGCAGATCCGAATACTCCAGTAAATATGCCAGCACCTGTCCTATATTGAAGTTTAGTCAAGCTGGCATGGGGCCACACGTGCTAACCTTGGGCTTATCGAGACATCCAAGCCGTCCATCAGATTGGCCCCCCGTACATGATCTGCCCAAAAAAAATTCAAGCTAGTCCACTTGCCCAGCAGGCCGTACGCGTATCATCCGCTGGGAATTAATTGTTAGCCATCCAATTTTCCGTACATTTTTAGTTCACCAGGCTGATATTTTGGGTCAAGGTCTTATATCCACGGTGGGCCCACCTGATGCACGGCTGAGGAGAGCCAGGCTGGCACATGTAGCCTTAGTCAAGCATGTGTAGAGAGGGGAGGAATTGGATTTGGGAGTTTGATTTTTTTTTTTTTTTTTTTTTTTGAATTGTTTATTGCTGTATTATATCGAAGTTCATGTATACATCAAAAGATTAGGATCTGATTGAGGGGATGATTAAAAAGCCCTTGTCTTTTATGTTTAAATGCTATAATGCCATTGTAGCTTTTGGGAAAATCTCATCCAGGATCCACATTATTTGGTGTGCATGTGGAACACGTGGACATGACCTGGACCGCTCATCAGTGGGGCCCACACGTGATGTATGTGTCTTATCCACGCCGTCCATCCGTTTTACCAGATAATTTTAGAGCATGATCACAACATTGAAGCGTATCTAAAGCTTAAGTGGACCACACAACAGGACACAGTGGAATAATAACGTCCACTGTTGAAACCTTCCTACCGCCTACAGTGATGTTTATTTGTCATCAAACCTGTTCATAAGGTCACACAGACATGGATGAAGGGAAAATACAAATATCAGCTTGATCCAAAACTTCTGTGGTCCCCAAAAAGTTTTCTACGGTAAGGGTTCATTTCCCACTCTCTCCTGTGGTGTGGTCCACTTGAGCTTTGGATATGCTTCAATTTTAGGTTCATGCCCTAAAATGAGGTGAGAAAAAAGGGTGGACGGCGTGGATAAGACACATACATCACTGTGGGCCCCACAGAGTTTCCTTGAGAAAATCACTACCTTTTGTTTTTCGTACCCGTCTATTAAATGGTTAGCATAGACGGACGGATGACGTTGTTTGCTTATATAGATCGTTCCCTACCGGACATGGTGATTGGTGAATGAATGGCCGGATCTCATACAGGAGCGTCCATCATTAGAGGTGGACAACGATCCAATCCGAGTTGAACATGTCCCAGATTGAATTGTTCGGCTGCTTGAGGAGGTACGTTCGAATAATGTTCAAACAAACATTCGAACACGATGAATCTATTTGAACTCAATTTGGTCAAACCCTATCATGTTCAAATATGTTCGAACATGTGGATTTTGAATAATTTTTACAAGTTCGAATAATTTTACTTTTTTCACTTGAAAATAGTTTTTCTACTACTGAATAGTAAATGTCGATTTTTTCGTTCTATGTGTCCCACCATGATGTATTTGTGTCATCCACTCCATCCATCCATTTGTACAACTTATTTTAAGGCATTAAATAAGAAATGGGGCAAATACAAAACTCAAGTAGACCACATCACAGGAAACAATGAGGAAAATGATGTCCACCATTAAAACCTTCCTGGGCTCACAGTCATGTTTATTTGTCATCTACCCTTCTTCTTCTTCTCTCTCTCTCTCTCTCTCTCTCTCTCTCTCTCTCTCTATATATATATATATATATATAATCGAGTCGAATGAACAAGTCGAGTCGAGTTGATCAATATTTGAGTCGAGTTCGAGCCGAACAGGATTGTGTTTAAAATTGAATTGAAATTTTTTTCGCACACACACCATGTGATGTTCGAACAATAAAACTTTTATTGTTCGAACAAGGTTTTACTTAGTCGCTGAGTCGATCCAAACGGTTAAACTCAGTTTGTGTCCCGCTCTATCCATCATGCACCTACATCATTTTCGGCCCATATGAGATATGATCCAGACCGGTCATCTGTCGGGTTACACTGTTGGCTGGCTACTATAAAACATGTGCCTGGTTTGGACAATCCTAGCCGTTAAATCCATGAATTTTATCATTGAGTAAATCTCCACGGGTGAGATTGTTTGCTTATAGGCCGGTCGTTATTCGCCTTGTTGAACAAACCGGCCGTTCATCATGGATACATAATCCTTACAGTGCATGTGGTATATTTGGAGGTGGCTCATGGCAAATCTGCCAATATGCCACGTGTATGAGATCCAGGCCAGTCATCACGTCAGACTCGCCATGAACACACCCTCAGTCCAACCTCATGATCAGAGAAGCGTAATTTTTTAGACCAGGGCATGTCCACCGTGATCACCACCTGATGAACGGCTCAGATCTAGCACCATGTCGGCAATTGCCCTCCGAATTACCTTTCTTCAGGGGGGGATTAAGGGCATTTTCGTCTTTTTCAGCGATGGGGGGGGGGGGGGGGGGGGGGGGGGGGGGGGGGGTGAGATAACGAAATAGTGGTCCAATCAAAGACTAATTGCAACGGCTTCCAATGTGGCAAACATACTTTTGAAAAGCGTTTCAAAAGAGACCTTAAAAATGCCTCCCTTTTCTCTCCTTCAATGTTGCAGAGGGCCATGGACGAACATGATTTGATCAGTGCTATCAAAGCATCTCAGCTGGAAGCACTGTAAGGTCATCATGACCTTTGGTTTTGGGTGACAACATCTAGATGGCCCACATACCAAAAATGGAGGAGACCAGATTTTGATATCCGTCCGTTTGCCGGCCTGAAAAAACTCAAAAAGTGAGCGCGGCTTCCGTGGGTCCCTGACTGTGGAGCCCACCTTGATGTATGTTCCTTACATCCACGCCGTCCATCCGTTTTGACAGCTGATTTTAGGGCACGATTCCAAAAATGAAGTAGATACAAATCTTAGATGGACCACACCATAGGAAACAGTTGTGATTTAATATCCACCATTAAAAACTTCTTGGGGGCCACTGGATTATTGTTTTTTTGCCATCCAACTTGTTGATAAGGTCATTAAGACCTGGATGAAGGGATCACACAATATCAGTTTGATCCAAAACTTTTGTGGCCCACAGGAAGTCTTAATGATCAATCACCACTGTTTCCTATGGTGTGGTCCACCTGAGATTTGGATCTACTTCATTTTTGGGTTTATGGCAAAAAATGAGCTGTCAAACCGAATGGACGGCGTTGATGTAAGGCAAATTCATCACGGTGGGCTACATAGTCAGGGACCCGGACCACCGAAGCCGCGCAACGGATCCATATTCCACATTCACTAGGGCCCGTTTGGATGTAGATGTAGCCATTTAAGCAAATGGGATGGGCTCAGGTTAAACGCTCAGTCGGGCCGTGGGTTAACTGTCTCGGCCCACTTATGAGTCGGGTCCAGGGCAAGCTAAATGGCTAGCGGGTGGGAATCCTGATATAAAATGCGGCCCATTTAAGCAAATGAGTTGGCCTCGGGTTAAACTCTATCCAACCCACCTATATAGGTTATCAATAGGCTTGCTTGGACTACTTAATACTTATGACGTGCGTTTGGGCCAAACTAAAGGGATAGTCGGTTGGGCTCTGGATACGATGGCCCATTTATGTATAAATGGGTTGGGCCCGGATTCAAGTCTACCCAACCTAGGGCTCTCAATGGGTTGGATCTGGATCGGATCCAGTTGGATCCGGCTCCGAGTCCATATATCTGTTGACGGATTCGGATCAGATTTGGATTCAACTCGGATCCAAAAGGTGATATCCATATCCGATCTACTTATAAATTGTTAGATCTTTTTCCGATCCAAAATCCATATAACCATCGAATTCAGGTTGGATCTAGGTCCAAATCCACCCCTATTACAAATCTAAAAAAATATATAATATAATATATTTAATTTAGTGGAAAAATGATGTAAATCCAACTATTTGCTGTGGTATGGTTGACCTAAGAGTGGCATGTCTCAATTTTGAGACATGGCCTAAAATAATCTGTAAAATGGATGGCCAGCATGAATATAACACATACAATAAGGTGACAATGAGTTGGATCTTAATTGGATTTGGAGCGAACTCGGATATGTTCATGTGAATCCAAATCCAATCCATTTAAGTATTGGAACCTATTTTAAGATCCAAATCCGGTCCATTTAATTAATCAGACTTATTTTAATATCCAAATGGGCATTATACGAATTTAAAGTGAATCGGATCTCAGATCTGACACGCTCCATTGAAAGCCCTAAACCAACCTGCCCAGGTTACCAATGGACCAGGTGGGCCCGTGGGTCAACTGGCTCGGCCAGCTTATGATGTGGGTTCAGGCCAAGCTAAATGGTTAGCCGGTCGGCTACCCAATACAAAATGTCCTCCATTCACTCAGGTTCAGACCATGCGTTACCATTTTTAACCATTGACTTTTCCATCGAGGTATGGCCCACCTGAAAATAGACCGTACTGGGTTTTCGGGAGACTAACACATTTGCAAGAGATCCTACCAGATGAACAGTCAGGATCATGCAATAAGCTCCACTTTGACACGTGTAGGGAGCCTGTGTTTGACATTCTCCCAAATCTGGGCTCATGTTGGCTCTTTCGTACAGTTCGTAAATTCAAATTCTGAATTCTGCTAACGGTCAAAAGACTCGCCCGTTTACGCAGATGCCCCTAACCCTCGTTATTTATCCCCCAAACCCCAATCTGATAGATAATGCTGTTACAGCTATTCTCTGTTGAGTTCTGATAATTCGATTCCAAATCTCTTGAGAGAGAGACGGATAGGAAAAAGAAGAAGAAGAAGAAGAAGAAGAAGGAGAAGAAGAAAGGAAAATGGTATTGAAGAAACGAAATGCCAATCTCTCTGTTGTTAGTGGAGGAGGGATTCAAAAGAAAAAGGCTGAAGCCGTTGATCATTGGGCTTTTTTGGTAAAAACCCATTTCTCCTTTTCTTTGATTTCTAGGGTTTTATGTAGTTTTTCTTGGATTCTGGTATTTGGGCTTTATCTTGTTTCCTTGATGGTTTGGATTTCAATGCATTTGGGCTATTTTTATAAGTATTTCTGGGTTTCCCGATCATTGGGGTTATCTGGTTGAAACCCATTTTTCATTTTCTTTGATTTCTGGGGCTTTGATGTAGTTTTTCTTGGATTCTAGTATTTGATTTTTGCCTTCTTCTTCTTCTTCTTCTTCTTCTTCTTCTTTTCCCAAGGGGTTTGGATTTAAATGCATTTCGATTTATAGATGTTCTTTTTATTTCTTTACTTGGATTTTTTTTTTTGGTTTTTGTTGTTCCTTTGTTTCGTTGTCTCTCTTTTGAATTTGGATATAGTTTGAATTAGGACTGGATTTTCACTGGTTTTATTGTCGACCTTTTTCTTATTTAGGGTGTTTTTTCCCCCCTCGTTGATATTTACTTTGACAGTGTATTTTTTACAGTTCATTTGACCAGATTTTTTTTTTTTTCTCTCTCTCTCTTTCTCTTTAATTTGTGCTTTTTCTGGGATTGAACTTTTTCTTGTAAGGATTTGCACACTAGGTAGTCTGTCTCTTTTTGTAATTTCAGTATTTAATTGTTCTTGATAGGATTGGCGATTTTCATGACATTTGGGATTTAGTGCCATACTTTCTGAGTTTTGGCTTACATCTATATTGCAGTTTTTTGGATTTTCATGTGTAGAAAATTCAGGATCTTGTTGCCATTTTTCCCATTATTTGCTTTGGTTCCTCTTTAATAGATTTGGGTATTATGGATTCTTTTCATGTGTGGAATGTATGTGATTCTAGCAGCTATTTCTTATTGATGATGCTGAGAGTCATTTTTTTTTTTCTCCTGAATATTTTTTAGGAAGAAATCGAAGCCCCCATGTGGGTGGATTTCACATTAGAAGATGAGTTCCTGTACAAAGACATGTGAGTTTGAGAAATCTGGTTTTTGGTGTGAATTGAGAGGGAGAGCAGGGTCCTTGTCATCATCAAATGTACAATATGCTGATGTGCGGGATTCTATACATTTGGCATCATGGTTATGTGATCCATACTGTTGACTGGATTAGCCCTTTCTCGGATGGGAATCTTCAAAAAATCTTCCAGTTTGGAAATCCTAACCCTTCAATCAATGGCTCACTAATGGACATCTAATGAGAAATTACAGGAACTTCTCACCGTCAACAAAATATTCCAATGATCGAATGTTAGCATCTTCCAATGTAAGAAGATTATTCAGGGCATCCTCCATCCATCGTGTCAACAGTTTGGATCACTAAACTGTGGGCTGTAATGTGCAGAATCTTGCATGTCAGCAAAGCAAATTGTATGCTTGCTGGTAACCTGGACCCTATAGTTCCTCATGATTTGAATCCTGGATTTGTTTTGATTGATGTAATGATATTTCATTTTGTGATACCCATTGTACTGTTTATGTGACATTGCAGCGACGATGCTTGGTTCCGAACAGTGCACCCGTAAGCATCTAATAGTCTTCTCGGTTTGAAGGAGTTTAAATTCTAATTCTATAGGTCTTGTGATTTATTTTTTCTTAGACATGTTAATGAACCATGTCTTTATTTTCAGGTTCCATGAGTGCCCGTCTCACCATCTAATCTCCTCATCCTCTCTTTCGAGTGAAGGGAAAATGAAATCCCCTGAATTACTCCAGCTGTCCCCCAAGCTTCCGGACTCAGTCTCAAAATCGAGAGGCAATCATTACAGGAGCAGGAAATGGGAAGCTGTTGGACACGTTGCTTTAACAAGTAAACAACATCCAATCAGGTAGTTTTTTCGTCTCCCCAGTCCCTCAGAACTCAAAAGATCCGTGCTCTGGCCTGGCACTGGTCTGCAATGTGTAGATGTTGGCTGTTCAATTGGTGGATTTCACAGTTTATGTACCATTGCCTAAAAATCACGTAGTCCGGTCAGTCACTTACCATCCACTGCTTCTCTAAATGTGTGGTGCACCTAATTACCAGACTACTGATTTCCAGCCCACGGCCATTTTAGAATAGGACCATCCAATGAACATCTAGCTTGAAGTTTAATCATTTTCTGATGGTGGTATGGCTATATTTTCTAAGAAAAATCTCATTCTTTCAGGATCTTGGATGGAAAGTCTTCATCTGATGTTGTACATAGTAATTTGACCAGCGCGATCACATTGAAGTCCTCTAGCATAAAGCCCACTACCAGCTCTGGAAATCCGAAAAGCTCTTCCAATCCAAAAGCAAGTTTGACATCGGAATGTAAACCAACCAGCACCATAACATCAAAGTCCCCTAGCATAAGACCCAAAGCCAGTTTTGGAGATCTGGAAAGCACTTCAAATTCAAATGCAAGAAACACAGGCGACAACAATCAACAGCCATTAATCCCTGGGTCGGCTAATCATATGGTTGGCTACACGAGTCGGTTACTGTCGTCCATGAGGATCAGTCTTACAAAGAGTTGCGTTACAAGACATGCTTCAAGGGTGGAGGTCAAAGAAGGAGGATTACCAAAACAACGTAAATCTTCTACAACAAGCAAGTCAAGTGTGGGGTCATCTTTCAACCCTGGATACAATCTCGAGAGCAGCAATCCTCCAGTGAATGAGGAGGGAACCCCAGAGAGTAGGAAAGACACGAATGTTGTACGGCCCAGCAGCAACAAAGTTTCATATGTATTGATGACATCTTTCAACACGAATGTTGTACGACCCAGCAACATCAGTCTTACAAAGAGTTGCGTTAGAAGACATGCTTCGAGGGTGGAGGTCAAGGAAGGAGCACTACCAAAACAACGTAAATCTTCTACAACAAGCAAGTCAAGTGTAGGGTCATCTTTCAACCCCGGATACAATCTCGAGAGCGGCAATCTTCCAGTGAATGATGAGGGAACCCCAGAGAGTAGGAACGACACGAATGTTGTACGACCCAGCAACAACAAAGTTTCATATGTATGGAAGACATCCAAAGGTCATATTCCAGACAGGGGATCGAATTCGAATTTGAAATGGGGAGGGAAAGCGTCTGAGCCAATCTTCAAAGAGGCAAAAGCAAAGGTTTGAAGCTGTAAAATCTCGGCAGCAAATGTACAATTTGTTGATACCAGAATTTCTTATATATGGGGCCCACTGTTCAGTCATCCAGACCCTTTATCTGATGAGACCCGAGATCTGAATCCCTTTTGATTGATGGCCTACAAATAGACGGTAAAGGAAAAATACATCAATTGTTCATGTTAAAATGGAAAGAAAAAGGCTGCTGTACAAATGGTTGGGATCATCGTATTTGGGTGTGGTATTCCCTTTTCCCAGTGAGGCCCATCAAGATCAACAGCCTATGAGTATATGGTTAAGAAAAGATGCATCAACTGTCCTTGTTAAGTTGGTAAAAAGGAGAAAAGGGCCAAGGATAAAGGGTTGCTGAACCATACTCCTATCTGGCTGTCTTTCCCCCTCCACAGTGAGGCCCATCATTATAAACAGTCCAGAATTCTGAACCATGGACCCCACATGTTTGAAATATGAGGTGTCAGCAAATTATACATTTGCTGAAGCTCAGGATCACATAATTCCTCTGCATAGAGTTCATAGGTGTGGAATCATCATATGATGCATACATGCATTCTCTGTTTGTAGCAGGTTCTCCGTTCATCCAAGCCTAGAAAACCTCTGTGGTCACATAATGCGGTGGATCTGCCAAAGGAAAAAGTTACTACAAAATCTAATCTGGTCACAGCTTCTAGCAAATTCAGTAGAGTGGTGGGAGTTGGCAAAGAAAATGCTGAGCCAAAGGAAAAAGTTACTACAAAATCTAATCTGGTCACAGCTTCTAGCAAATTCAGTAGAGTGGTGGGAGTTGGCAAAGAAAATGCTGCAACGTATGTGGGTCGGAATCAAAAAGCTCCAAAGCAAGAGATACAAGTAAAGGATGGCGACAGATTGACCGATGTAAAGGTATGGATATGGTATCTTCAATTTCTCGGCTTCTTATTAATTCATGCAATTTTGTTTTGGAAGGTTGGTGGATGGCGGGCAGCCAATCGTAGAACTTTTACAATCTACCATATAAAAGCCAACCCAACTATATATTTCTTGTTATGGGAATAACTTGGGTTGGTGGTTATGACTTTTTAAAGCTGAATTATATTTTCAAAGTTTTTATGAATTCGAACGAACTTTGGCTCGTAACTTCTATAGCTGTGAATCTTATGATTTGTGACATTTGTGGGCTCTCATATATGATTTGTAAGACAGTGGAATGTCAGTGCCCACCAATTTCCCACTGTCCCAACAAGGCGGGCCTGTATTTCAAAAATATGTTCAATTGCCTGCCCACTGATCTTTGGGCAGTGGGGGATACATGCGCACAAATCTGCATGCAGTCTAGTCTCTTCTAATGATGTGTGAGAAGTTAGTATGTTGCGCATGTTTTAGGTACGTTCAAGTATTCCTATATGCATGTTTGAGTAAAACACAGCAATTGGTGCTACAATCAGTGTTTCATTTATCCATCAGGTTGTGTTTTAATGTGCAAATGAATTGAATAAAAAACTTTTAGTGCAATAAATAGGAAACTGACCAAAAATCATAGTTTAACATTTTCGAGTGTTCCTACCAGTCCTCAAATTGCACTTACGTTCTTTTAGCAGTCCAACTCATAAGCTACACTATTGCAATTTGGGACATAATCACCCGATAAGAATAAGAAGGTACTTGGTCATTTCCATTGGATTCAACAAGCTATTGCGGTTCCATTCCATCACACATCCAAAAGCAGCCTTAATATGATTTTTCTTTCATTTCAAACCCTTTTTGGCTGAAAACTGGAAAAGCTCAATGAATTCAGGTTTCATGTGGTGCATCAATTGAATCCTTTGCATTCTGTCTTTAATCATAATGAGTTCTTTTTAACCTCAGTCGAAGCATCCGTTTTGGTCATAATGCTCTCTCTTCATCACATCGTTAGTAGCTGTTTAACACACACTGTCTTGCATGCTAACATGCCATCTGCTCCATGCAGAAGGTGGACCCCATCCTAATCTTCATTAAGTGGGGCTCAGATTTCCCTACTCACTTGATATGATTGGATGTGTGTCATGTTGCATTGCTTTTGTGCATTGTTTTGGTGCTTGTAGGTCGTATAACTGACTGCTATTTACATAATTTATTCCTTTAATTATTTAAAATAATCAGTTCCTTTCTCAACAGACAAAAGCCAGGGGGAGAGCTCAAGGAAAGGAACCAACAAATGCAGCGTCGAGAATGCACTTTCGATAGGATTGACAGCTCAACTTGTACATAGTTCCCTTTTTTGGACATAATGGCAAAAGGAATTGTCAGTGCTGGTCTTGATTTTTGATTCTTTAGGTGGTGTTTGGATGCACTGCTGATTTGAATTGGAATGATCGTTTCAAGCGGGAAATGGCCATGTTGCAGATATCTTACTTTGATAGTTTGGTAGTTTTGAGTCAGACTTGAAAAGGATGTAACTGAAATTTCAGAGCTTATGCAGTGGCTGTATTGTTCCTTGCATTTTCCCCCCCTACTGTTTATTGGCAATGCTAATTGCTGAGACCGACACCTCTCGGCTGGGAAAACTTCACCCAGTTGCAGATGATTATTGATCAAGTTGCCCCACCTGCTGGATAACTTTGGGTGTAGTTGGTAAAATAGACCCTGACCCAGGTGCTGTACTTGATCAATCCCTAGCAGCTCGAGCTTTTAGCGCAATCGGTCAATAGCATGTATCAACAATCACCTAGGTATTGTTCCTTGCATTTTCCCCCCCTACTGTTTATTGGCAATGCTAATTGCTGAGACCGACACCTCTCAGCTGGGAAAACTTCACCCAGTTGCAGATGATTATTGATCAAGTTGCCCCACCTGCTGGATAACTTTGGGTGTAGTTGGTAAAATAGACCCTGACCCAGGTGCGGTACTTGATCAATCATCAGACTACCATGTTAGTGTTGATACATGCTATTGACCGATTGTGCTAAAAGCTCGAGCTGCTAGGGAACGGTGGAACAAAGTTTATCAGGGGGTTTGCTGACGCCTCCAACACCTCCCCTCACGTGCGGGCGGTATACTGGCCCCGCACATGATACTCTGGGCTGATACAATACCGGATGCCCTATAATACCGAATTTTGCAAACTCAGGGACTTGAACACTGGACGTCCTGCTTTGATACCATGATAGCCTATTGAAGATGAATTTCCCTACCCACTCACAAGGAGAGAGAGAGCTTATATATTTATATCTGGAAAAATACAAAAATACCCCTACATATGAGAGAAAGACTCAACATGAGTCCAGGTGCAGAAAAGAAAAAAAGCCTGAACATTTATAGTAAAAATACTATACACAAGGAGGGCCGGGGCCCCACAACTACAGCCATCCAGCCATACTATCAGTTAGATTTTCCCAGTAATGTCACTGTTCAAGACAGATCAATGAATTTTACCAGCATGCTATAATCAGCATAAACTGAAAACTGCCGCCGTGTTGAGAACCTGCTGGGGATTTGTTGGAAAGGAAGATGTTGTTGAGCTTCGTTAGAGCCTGAAAGGGTTGGTAATGGGCTGCTAGTGGGTTCAGCCAACCTCCACGCCAGCGGGTCTAACCAGCTTTGTCACTGGGTTCAAGCTGCACTTATCAGATTGGCAATGGGGCTACCTTGGCCCACGGTTCAACTTCCTTGGCCTGCTTGTGAGGCAGGGTTCAGGCTGAGCTAAATGGATAGCAGGTTGTGCTATTAACATGGCCCACTTGAGCGCAGGGATGGCAAATGGGTGGATTTCACATTGTATATGGACGGACCGAGTATAAGTGTATCACTCTGCCACATTTATTGTAGAGAGGTGCATCTAGGGCGGTAAATGGATCAGCGGACCTGATGGGGTACCTAGACCTGACCGATTTAGACTCGACCCAGTTCCAACCAGTTTGTTAAATGATACGGTCTAGGTCCAAAAAACAGACCCAGTTGTGAAATGGGTCTGGATCTGTCTTCCTTTATATTAGGCCCAACCCGACTTCAACCCATTTAGTAAATGGGCGGGTTTGGTCTATGTTGCAAGGGACCCACCTAGACCTGGACATGTTGAGACTCGGTTTTAAACCCGGTAAAAATGATTTCTATACCTGGACAAGTAACATAGGAAAATGAGAAACCCACCCCGTGTTCGGTTGAGAACATGAAGCACCACGGAATCCGAATCGATCGTCCTGAAGATAGTGGGATTAGTGAATTAGGGTGCATGTAGATTGCATATGAAAGGCTTTTGTAGGAAGTTATTGCACTTGGAGGCTAAGTTGGGCCCACCGTGATGTTTGTGAGAAATTCGCCTCGTTCATCCATTTTGCTAGCTCAGTTTAGAACATCAGATAAAAAATAAGGTGAATCAAAAACTCTAGTGGACTGCTCGAGAGAAAATAATGGGCATTGAATGACCACTATTGAAACATTCATATGGCCATAAAAGTTTAACATCTGACTATGTTTTTGTGTTTTCAGTTCATCTTAAATTAGGTAACCCCATTTATAAGTGTGTTTGGTTAAAGGTCTGGATATTCCTTAACCATACCCATTAGACCCAACCCATTTATAAATGGGGCTGGGTGGATCTCCCTCTACCCAACCCAGTGTGATCAGGTTGATTCAGATTTGACCCAAACTCAACCATTTAGTAAGATCATTTGGGTTTAAAATGTGGACCCAAACCCATTTAGTAAATAAATAGGTTTATTTTTGCTAAAGTGGACTATTTATAGCCCTAGGTGCATCACATGTTTTGGTTCACCACATTGTGCATCTTTCCATCAAATCTCTCTCGGAAGCACTGAGTATTCTCGGAGCTTCGTTAAGCCCGCACACATGCACAAGGCCCTTCATCTTCACCCTTTCTCATGTGCTAGCCTAGCACACAAGCTTAGGTGGGATCCTCCAAAGGAGGCATGTAACTCCAAAATGGGATTTTTTATTTTTATTTTTTAAGTGCGACTAAAGGGTTTTTTTTTTTTTTTTTTTGGGGTGTACCTAGTATAAGGCAGGCGGTCCAAACCAGGCCGCGCTAAGCTTTGGGCCGGGCCAGGCTGACATTTCAAGAGATTGGATTTGATCCGTTTGTTAAATGGGCCGTGTTTGAGTGGCTGGCTCAATTTCCACCTCAAACAGGCCCAACTAAGAAAACTAGGCTGCATATGACCTTCAAGTGGGCCACAATATGCTAAATAGATGGGAGGATAAAAATATTTGGGCAACCCATGCCCATCATAACACCTTGTGCCACGTGAAAATGCACCGGCTTGATTTCCTGACCAGGCAATCTACGCGGTGGTCCCATGTGATGGACGGCTGTGATCTCATGCCCACTCGAGCTTCAGAATAGAGTGATTACCTTCATCCCGGAGACAAAAGTCATATAAGTGCACTTGGCACATATAAGCCATGATGGGTGTCCATCCCAACTCGTAATAATGTTAGGGCCTACCTGCATTTTGGACCGCCCCAATTTCTTGTCTCCAATTTAAACATAGGGCAGCACATCTGATGGACGGCGTGGATCTGATGCATCTTCTCCCCCAAATGTTGCTTGATTTTCTTGTCTCCAATTTAAACATAGGGCAGCACATCTGATGGACGGCGTGGATCTGATGCATCCTCTCCCCCAAATGTTGCTTGATTAATAGTAGGCGCACCTCGTAGTTAGCTAGGCGTAGACTTGGGTTCGACCCGACTCGGCCCAACCGATTTCAAGGGCATTTATGTAATTTGAACACATGATAGACACGATATGACCTAACCCTAGGGCGCGGCTTTGCTGGATCCCGGATCCACCGAGGTGTGTGGATCGCTTACCGTGCCGTCCACTGTGTGATGTGTTTGTATTAAATCCACGCCGTCCATTCATTTTGAAAACTCATATTAGAGCATGATTTAGAAAAATGAAGCAGATCCAAATTTCAATGGACCATAATACAGTAAACAATGGTACTCAACAATTAAAAGCTTTTCGTGAGTCACAAAAGTTTTGAGTCAAGCTGATATTTGTTTTATATCTTCATCCATATCTTTGTGACCTTTCTTTCAACAGGGGATGAAAAATAAACATTCCAGTGGCTCCCATTAAGTTTTTAATGGTGTGGATTCAATCACTACTGTTTCATGCGGTATGGTCCACCTAAGATTTGGATCTCCTTCATTTTTGGGATAATATCCAAAAATTAGCTTTCAAAATGCATGGACGGTGTAGATGTAAGGTACATACATCACAGTGGGCTGAAAACATGACGATTGAACTTCCACGGTTGAAATATTCGTGGGGCCACTGAAGTTTCGAATGAGGATAATATTTGTGTACGGTATGGATGGCATATAAACATCACTGTGGACCCTATAGAGGTTTCAACGGTAGTCCTTCCTACCTTTTGCTTTAGTACGGCCCACCTTAGTCTTGGATCCTGTTCAATTTTGGTTGGAACTCCTAAAATGATCTCACAAAACGGTTGGACGGCGTAGATTTCTCAGAAACATCACGGTGGGCCCCACCTAGATTCTGAGCGCAGGAGATGCCTAAAGGCTTTCGCAGGCAATCCGCGTCCTACCCAAACCGCGCCCCTAACCCTAAGCATTCCCTCGCTATATATACAATCTTTAAGACCCCCTCTTTCGTAATCTCTTCCATCTCTCTCTCTCGCTCTCCCGATCTCTTCCATCTCTCTCTCTCGCAATCTCTTCCATCTCTCTCTCTGTATTTGTCTAGGGCTTTTTTTTCCCTCTTGCACGCTGCACCCCGGGCTTCTCTGATAATTCGTATGAAGATGGATGCCCCAATGCACGTGCGAAAGCCATCCGCCGTTCAGTGTTGCAGGCCAGCTCTGTGATTCTCTTCAACGGCTGATCTGTGTCAAAGCAACGGCTAGATTTCACTCTGATTTCTGTTTCTTTCTCGTTATTTTATATATGTAATTGCCTCTCCACACCTTTAAGCCTTTTGAGGTTTTGATGCTCTAAGAGCTTAGTCATGGAGGCATATACCGATCTCCGGCGGGGTTACACGTGGGGGCATTTTGGTCCTTTTTCATGGCTATGCCTCTAAAATCTCCCGCCACAAGTAAATGTCATTATATATATATATATATATATATATATATATATATATATATATATATATATATATATATCATGGACCACTAATTGGACGGCTTAGATTAAAAATCAGGTCTTCACGATGTTGGCAATGATTAAATCTTATCCGCGCTTCTGAGAAATATCTTTGAAGATTATGTGGTAAATGGTTGAATTTCTTGATATGAGCCAGCAATCTTATTCTATCCGAATTAGAATATGATTTTTCCCTAAAAATGCTCTTTTTTTTTCTAATGGACAAAAAATGAAATTTCCATCTAGTTTTAATGTTGAAATGATTTTATTTTTATATTGGGTTGATTTGAACTGAGTCTGTTAATCGGCGGTGATGATTAAAACATACAGCTTAATGCCAGTTCTGCTTCAGAAAATTCTTGATTGAAAAAGCTGTTTTATTTCTGAGCCATTCACTCTATTTTGGATTCTTCAATTGTATTGTTTAGTAATCTTGATTTTTTTTTTTGGAAAAGATGGATCATGAGATTTGGAAATTGTAGTTTATAGAAATTTTGATCCTTTTCTGTAATGTATTGCTTTTTTTTTTTAAAGCATCATCTTGCATTAGTGAGTAGGAGTTTATGGTTTTGATTGCTTGTATGTACTGGGTTTGTATGCAATGCTTGTTCTGAGAAATTGTACAGTGCATTTGAACTAATAACATGAGACTCATTGTGGATGCCCCATGGGGTCCATAAAACCAATAGTTTGGATCACTGAACAATGTGTTCTACCTGTACAAGCTAAGAACCTTTATGTTACTTTACTATCTCTTGACCAGAGCATTGTATTGTCTATTTATGAACGAGTCATGGCTTGGATTGCTGATGATGATGCATCCGTTCTTTTTGAGGTGTAGTTAGTTTCAAGCCCCTGTCTTTACAGGGAGAACCTACTTGGAACTGCTACATTCATATGAGATTATTGGATCTGCTGAGGCATTAGCTCTTGACATTGAATATTAGTTCATACAACAATTTATTTCAGTGCCTTGTTTCTTGAATCAAGCAAGCTTTAGAAAATTTTATTTCAAAGGAAAAAATCCATTAATTAATGAACTTTCTTATTTTGATTATCCTCCTTGACAAAAGTTTTCAAGTATATTATCTGATGTGATCTGTCAATTTTGTTATAAAGCTTGGACATTATCTCAAATGATATTTGGTAGGAAATGTGGATCTGATCATGTAACTAAAAGCAGACCCCAAATACGCAGTTCGCTTGCTAACATGATCTCATTATTTGTTGTAGATACAGATATCTATTTCGTAATTACTTCCAACTAAAATGGGATCAACTCAATTGGAGGCATTTACAAAAGAGTGCCTATGATCATCATCTTATGTTCTGTGCACTCTTTGTTTCTTGGTTATTTTCACCTAGTAATTTGTGCTGTTGCATTTTGCTTTTAACTGAACTAGATGGAAATGACTGTTGTATCTTGCATTTAACTGAACTAGATGGGAAGGACTGTTTGATCGGTGTAGTTTTTGTGATGCATTTTGGGTGCATAAATGCTAAATGCCCATTTGAGCTTGTTTTATTTTTACCAATCACTGTCTGGCAATGCCAATGATGAAACATCCATGTTTTTTGAGGTGTAGTGAATCCAAGCCCCTGATTACAGGGAGAACCTACTTGGAGGACCTACATTGCAAATGATTTTAATGGATCTGGCTGAGGCTATGAAATCATTTTATCAATTTTTATTCCCTTTTATTGTGGCATTTGAAACAAATTAATTCAATGATTTGAACTAAATTCTTGTGGTTGTGATCATCAGATCAAATTGTACTGTTTGGTGAAATTTGTGGAATTTTACATGCAACACCAATAAAACATGCAACACCAATAAACATCTCTTTTGCAAAACATGCTACTGTAATATACAGGTTTTTACAATGTGGTTCATGATATAACTTTTGTTTGGTATGCTTGTATCACTGAACAATGATCTTGCATACATATATGCACAGGTTGTCTTATGCTGTAGAGAGCTCATTGTTAGAAGTTTAGGTTGATTCAACTTCCGTAGCTTCTGATTTATCAGCAGATTTTCTTAGATTTGTATGCCATTTCAGCCATTCATGAATTGTCATCCAAATTAGGGTTACAGGTTGTCTTATGCTGTAGATAGCTCATTGTTAGAAGTTTAGGTTGATTCATTGAACTTCCATAGCTTCTGATTTATCTGCTGATTTTCTTAAATTTGTATGCCATTTCAGCCATTCATGAATTGTCATCCAAATTAGGGTTAATGAGGTGTGTAAGGTTAGTTTTTTTCATTCTATTTCATGTGTATCATTGCGCATGTAACAACCATCATCAGGTGCTGAGCCAGGATTTTCTTTCAGGGGGTCTAGGTGTTGTATTGGTTTTATCCACACTCTCCATCCAAAAAATGACACTTATTCAAGGATCAAGTAGACCACAAAATAGGGATTAATTCTCACCATTGATAAATTCATGATGGCCACAGAAGTTTTGGATCATGCTGATATTTGTTTTTTCCCTTCATTCAGGTCCATGACCTTATGAACAGTGAAATTTCCTGTCGATGGAAGACGATTTCCTACAGATGCCCTCACCGGGATGTCCCTTGAGAGGGATGTTCTTGTAGGAACTTTGTGGTCCCAACGTGATTTATATGATTTATCCATGTTGTCCAACAATTTTGACATATTATTTTAGGGCTTGAATCTAAAAAGGAGGTAGATTGATGGCTCAATTAGACCATATGTCAACTAATTGGATGAGTTCAATCGTGACTTGTTCATGTGGTTTGGTCCAGTTGAGCCTTTGATCTGCCTTCTTTTTGTCTTCAAGCTTTAAGATGATATGTCAAAATATCTGGTGTGAATAAAACATATAGATGATGGTTGGCCCCACAGAGCCCCTGATAGGAACATCTGTTAAGGAATTCTGTTTGTGCACGCAGGAATTCTATGACGATGATTAGCTTTGATAGGTTCTCTGCCCCTTTGTGCATCTGTTGTCAACACAGCTAGTTTGTAGAGTCCACAATTGCAGGAGACCCACAATTGAATTGGTGAAACAATTCTAAGATATGATTTATGGAAACTCGGTTGTAAAATTAAAAACCATGTTGTATCTATCATTTTTACTGTTGAGTTAATCTCCACCAATATTATTCTTGAAAGTCAAATTAGCATTATCATTGGTTTTGTGATTGAGTTCAATGGTTGCGGGTTTGTTATAAATGGATGGAATCATATATCAGTCTGCATGTTTCTCTGTTTTGGTATGTATAAAATGCAAATATACAATCTGCACACAAATGTTGTTAAAAATGTTGAATTCTTTCTTTATTATTATTACTTTTGGTTCTAGTGATGTTTACCAGTGATAGAATTCTGAATCTTTCACACTACAGTTTCTCTTCCAGCCCATCTGACCATCAGGTGCATAAATGAATAATAATTTTACATAATTTTATGTGAGTTTTAACTATCCTCCTGCCCTAACCAAAAGTGGGCATGGAGGCTGAAAAAACTCTCAGAAATATGATGCTGTCATCAGCTTCTTCTCTATTCCTTATCTAAGAGATTGGAGTTAAATAACAGCACTAAATTTTTTATTTTTCAAAACATGCAACTCCAATAATCGTTCTTGGTTTTGTTACTAAATGCACAACCCTCAATTTGGTGAATCCGACCATGGTGACAGTGTATGTGAAATACATGCCTTGGCAAAATTCGCGAGGCCCAATGTGAATAATTAGTTACTGGCCAATCCTTCAAAAAAAAAACTGGTGTGCTTCTCGCACCAACTTATGGTGTTTACATTGCATAAGACTACTATGGTGTCTTATTCCCTTGCTTTATCTGTGTTTGGGTACTGGGTTTCTAACCTTTCCAATTTTCATGAGTGTGATTGTGATTACCTGAAAATTACTTGTGTACAACAAATCAATCAAAACTTACCCATGCCTGATTTTTAGATGTGTCAGATGTGATAATTTGGTCATCTAAATATTAGTTGTATGGAATTCTATTGAATGGTTGAAAATTTGAGGTGTGAAGTGTCCTTAAGGGCCTGTTTGATTTTTCCCCTCAACTGTAATTACCGTGTAAATGGGTAATGATTATTTACCTAGGTAATTACTCCATCATTCCCCATGAAGACAGTGACGGTTACTTTTCCTAACACTAAAATTGAGAAATTTGTACAATAAATGTGGGGCCCATTGTGATGTATGTGGCTTATCCACACCGCCCATTCGTTTTGCCAGTTGAATTTAGGACGTGGACCAAAAAACGAGGCAGATCCAAAGCTCAAGTGGACCACACCAAAAGAAACAGTGGGAATCGAGCGGGCCCTAAAAGATTTGGATCAAGCTGAAATTTGAGGTGTCTGTGTGACCATATGAACCGGTTAGATGATGAATAAACCTCAATGAGGGCCCAATGAAAGAAATTACTTTCAACGGTGGACGAAGTAAGACCACTGTTTCCTTTTGTATGGGCCATTTGAGTGTTAGATTTGCCTCATGTTTTTGCTCATGCCTCAAAATGTGCTAATAAAACATATGAACAGCGTTGATATATCATATACATTAAGGTGGGGCCCACAGGTTTGAGTCAACACTTTTGGACTGATTTTCGAGGTGGAATTACTCACCCATTTCCAAACAAGGTGTTTCACCACATATTTACCATTTACCACATATTTACGTGTATCATGGAAAATCAAACAGGCCCTAAATCGTTGTTAAAAGTCCCAAGCCAATCTGATTTCAGCACGATTAGCAACGTTTACAAGTGATTCGTCATAAATATTCATGACAATGTCAAAGAAAAATAAATTCTATACGACTATAGTTGCCAACACCCACCATATTGACGCTATCTAATGCCTTTTCTAAGATAATGATCATGTGGAGATCCTTTTCTTAACCAGGAATCAAAATTGATGTTCTAAATACGTTCTGATCCTACAAAGTTTTATGTTTTGACATGAAAGTGTTATTGGTAATTTTTACAATACATTTGCAATATTGCTATTGTTGCAACTAATAAACTGTCCAGGTAGGTATTAATCTTTACTGGTGGCAAGTGGTTCACGTAGTTGAACTCAGAAGCTGGGATGTCAAATTTCTGTGCGAACAATTTTATCTGAACGTTGTGCATTTTCCAGTGCTCTTTTGGTCGTCATGCCAGTAGATAGTTCCTTGTTCCTGGTAGGCAAGGCAAGTAGAATCTGGGTATCACTCCCTAGTACTCATTTATTTCTCGTCTATGTTTATGATTTGATGTAATAATCTATAACATTCTACAGTTTGGGAGCGAATTAGATGTTACCCTGGTAACACCTTAGTGGGTGTTACCCCTACCGTGTGGGGCCCATTTTGATGTATTTTTTATATATCCATGCTGTCTATCTGTTTTCTCGTATCATTTTAGGATATGATCCAAAACCTTAAGAAGATCCAAATCTCAGGTGGACCATACCACTAGAAACAGTGATTAATAACCATTAAAAACGTTTTGTGGGCCACAAAAGTTTTGAATCAATCTGATATTTATATTTTCCCTTCATCAAGATCTTATTGACATTATCAAGAGCTTGGATTGCAAATAAACATTACCAAAACCTTACCATAGGCTCTTTGGAATTTTTAATGGTGGGGCACTCAATCACACTGTTTCCAGTGGTATGGTCCCCTTGAGATTTGGATCTGCATAATTTTTGGAACCTTATCATAAAATAGGCTCTATAAACGGATGGATGGAGTGGATATACAAAATATCATTCATGTGGGCCATACGGTAGGGGTAACACCCACTAAGCTGTTCCCGGGGTAACACCTAATTCGCGCCCCTATAGTTTGAAGACTAGAAATTACGTGGGATGAAGTTGAGTGGAGGAATTTTCATACCCTTGTATATTTTTTAATATGATTTTTAAGGTACTCTTTATCATTGAAAATTGTATTATCTGAATGGTGGCTTAAATGTTCCAGTATCTGATATCGAAATGATGGTCTATGTTAAAAACAATCAATGCAGCACTTATGTTTGGAGCTATGTATTCTGGTGCAAAATCTCGTCTGTAACTCATCAAAGAAAATTTCAAAACTGAATCTCTCAGACCTTATCGTAGGTGAATGTCTTGGGTCCATGGAATGATGTATCGATGTTGCCATCAATTAGGCGGGCCTTTTCATGTGATAAGGTCACGGGGTATTCCCATCTGGGATATTTGTGTTATAACGTGTTTTTGTGGAATACTGGGGCTGGTTTGCAACTTAGCTGGTGGATTTCCTGGTGTCCTTCTGTCTGAACGAGTTTTGCACTTGTACGGTTTTCTGGACGTCTCATGCATCACTTGTGCATTTGCTAGGATCATATCCTACGCCATTCTAGTGTTTCCAACACCATCCCCTGATGTGTTGGGTGCTGTGAGGCCCAACGTATCCGTCAGATTTGCCCTATATAGGGTATGAACCCAAAAATAAAGCAGATTCGATAGTTCGTGCGTACCCATACAATAGGAAACAGTGGGTGATTGAACTCCCACTGTTGAAAACTCTTCTTGGATGCCTGACATTTCTCTTTACCCTCCATGCAGGTCTTATTATTGGAAGATAAATAAATATTAATGAGGCCCTAGAAAGGTTTCAACGTGAAATAAATATTAATGTGGCTATAGAAAGGTATTAAAGGTGTGGATCATTGCTCCCTTGGTCCTCTTATGGGCAGTGGAATTAGGTGAGATTCGTGTGTCCCTTACCGTGTGGTTACTGTGGGGGCCATTCATCCATGGACTATACAGTAGGAAACACTGTTGATTTTCTCCTTCATCCAGGCTTATGTGACCTTAACAAGTAACACCAGAAAGGATGGCAAATAATTGCTGTGGAAACATTAAAATGTGACCTAAGTTGTTAATGGTTGGGCAGTCAATCACCACTGCTCATGCCCTAAAATGAGCTGGTAATACAAATGGACGCATGTGATGTAGGAGAAGAACCCCATGATCGAGGGCGTGGATCAAGCACATTCCTGCGGGAGATAGACAGGAAGAAAAACAAGAGAAAACTAAGGAATTTCATATTTTAGAGTTTCAACCCAAACAGGAAATTGTTATTCCCGTTTTTAGATTTCAGCCCAACTCGTGGGGCTCATCTTGATCATTTATGATGATCCGTTCCGTCCATTTTGTAGAGCTGCTCGACGCCGAGAAAATGCAACAAGTTTCACGTCAATCCGAGTTACGGATTGATCGTGGGGTCCAAAATGGTACGAACTGTCCATAAAGTTCCGAATTCCGCCCACTGAAACTGGAGATGGTCCAGGTGGCCCACTACTACTGATATGGAGAATCTAAGCCGACCATCTTGAAGAGTACGTCGATATCAGTAAAACTCTAAAGTTTCGTGGCAATCAGATATGTGGATTGCTCGTATCAGCAGAAGGAAGACGGTCTGGCGTTATACAATTGCGCAGATTTTTCTATTTCTTTTCTAATTGTATTAGGATTCTTTTTCTTCCTTTGCAAGTTAGTATTAAGTACGAATTTAGGATTTAGTTTATTATTTAAAGCAAGTTAATTATGTTTATTTGATTATTCATTCAATTATCAATTATTCAATTATTCGGAATTTATTTCCTCTTTTTATCTTTTATTTCTTCTCGTGGATTCGAGAAACTATCGGTTAGGGAGACGGTGATCGACCTACCACGTCCTCCCTGCGTCATTGGTATCAGAGAGAGGTTTCTTCCTCAGGACGATGACCTCTAATGAAGGGTTGGATCCTTATCCTAAGGACGGTGCTCCAATGGACTATCTAACAGCGACAGCTTTCGAGGCAGCATTTGAAGCAGCACAACGGGAGAACCGGTTGATCCTGCAAGGTATACAGGCAACCCTCAACCGTATTGTAGCGACATTAAATCTGCCCCAAGCCCAAGGCAACAGTCAACAACCACCTGTGCTCACTGTACGGAATAACCCCATGTTCCGTAGAGCACCCCAGGTGGCCTATCACAGGGCAACCCCAGACGATTCAAAACCTAGCGATAAAAAGGTCGAAGACATCATCGTACGACGGCCTACGTGTGGGAATGATCGTGGGGAGTATATTGAAAGAGATTTTCGAAGTAATGCAACTTCGGATCAGGTCATTGAATTACAACCCACCACCATATCAGAGGATATTCAAAATTCTGAGGAGGTGGAGGAAATCAATACCCCAATCTTAAAGAATAGGGAAGGAGAGTTTAAAATTATTCCAGACATTATGGAGTCAGTTTTGACAGAATCCATGAGTATCCCAGAAAGTGTCACGCCAGCAATGCAGGAAATCGAGGTGATCGTAGTTGCCGAACTTCCTGATGAATTGTTCATTGTGAAGGAAATTGTCCTTTCTCAGAAGAAGCCAACTTTTGATGTATCAGAGAATATTGCAATTATTCATGTTGGCGTGGAGAAGAAGTTGGAATTTTTTTTGCTGCATTCCAGGATAAGGCCCGCAAGCATCGACTTCCGAAGTTAAAAGCAAATAATGGCCCTAACCTAAAGCGAAACTCGAGGACGAGTTTTTTTCAAGTGGGGAAGAATGATGTAGGAGAAGAACCCCATGATCGAGGGCGTGGATCAAGCACATTCCTGCGGGAGATAGACAGGAAGAAAAACATGAGAAAACTAAGGAATTTCATATTTTAGAGTTTCAACCCAAACAGGAAATTGTTATTCCCGTTTTTAGATTTCAGCCCAACTCGTGGGGCTCATCTTGATCATTTATGATGATCCGTTCCGTCCATTTTGTAGAGCTGCTCGACGCCGAGAAAATGCAACAAGTTTCACGTCAATCCGAGTTACGGATTGATCGTAGGGTCCAAAATGGTACGAACTGTCCATAAAGTTCTGAATTCCGCCCACTGAAACTGGAGATGGTCCAGGTGGCCCACTACTACTGATATGGAGAATCTAAGCCGACCATCTTGAAGAGTACGTCGATATCAGTAAAACTCTAAAGTTTCGTGGCAATCAGATATGTGGATTGCTCGTATCAGCAGAAGGAAGACGGTCTGGCGTTATACAATTGCGCAGATTTTTCTATTTCTTTTCTAATTGTATTAGGATTCTTTTTCTTCCTTTGCAAGTTAGTATTAAGTACGAATTTAGGATTTAGTTTATTATTTAAAGCAAGTTAATTATGTTTATTTGATTATTCATTCAATTATCAATTATTCAATTATTCGGAATTTATTTCCTCTTTTTATCTTTTATTTCTTCTCGTGGATTCGAGAAACTATCGGTTAGGGAGACGGTGATCGACCTACCACGTCCTCCCTGCGTCATTGAAATGATGTAGGAGAAGAACCCCATGATCGAGGGCGTGGATCAAGCACATTCCTGCGGGAGATAGACAGGAAGAAAAACATGAGAAAACTAAGGAATTTCATATTTTAGAGTTTCAACCCAAACAGGAAATTGTTATTCCCGTTTTTAGATTTCAGCCCAACTCGTGGGGCTCATCTTGATCATTTATGATGATCCGTTCCGTCCATTTTGTAGAGCTGCTCGACGCCGAGAAAATGCAACAAGTTTCACGTCAATCCGAGTTACGGATTGATCGTGGGGTCCAAAATGGTACGAACTGTCCATAAAGTTCCGAATTCCGCCCACTGAAACTGGAGATGGTCCAGGTGGCCCACTACTACTGATATGGAGAATCTAAGCCGACCATCTTGAAGAGTACGTCGATATCAGTAAAACTCTAAAGTTTCGTGGCAATCAGATATGTGGATTGCTCGTATCAGCAGAAGGAAGACGGTCTGGCGTTATACAATTGCGCAGATTTTTCTATTTCTTTTCTAATTGTATTAGGATTCTTTTTCTTCCTTTGCAAGTTAGTATTAAGTACGAATTTAGGATTTAGTTTATTATTTAAAGCAAGTTAATTATGTTTATTTGATTATTCATTCAATTATCAATTATTCAATTATTCGGAATTTATTTCCTCTTTTTATCTTTTATTTCTTCTCGTGGATTCGAGAAACTATCGGTTAGGGAGACGGTGATCGACCTACCACGTCCTCCCTGCGTCATTGAAATGATGTAGGAGAAGAACCCCATGATCGAGGGCGTGGATCAAGCACATTCCTGCGGGAGATAGACAGGAAGAAAAACATGAGAAAACTAAGGAATTTCATATTTTAGAGTTTCAACCCAAACAGGAAATTGTTATTCCCGTTTTTAGATTTCAGCCCAACTCGTGGGGCTCATCTTGATCATTTATGATGATCCGTTCCGTCCATTTTGTAGAGCTGCTCGACGCCGAGAAAATGCAACAAGTTTCACGTCAATCCGAGTTACGGATTGATCGTGGGGTCCAAAATGGTACGAACTGTCCATAAAGTTCCGAATTCCGCCCACTGAAACTGGAGATGGTCCAGGTGGCCCACTACTACTGATATGGAGAATCTAAGCCGACCATCTTGAAGAGTACGTCGATATCAGTAAAACTCTAAAGTTTCGTGGCAATCAGATATGTGGATTGCTCGTATCAGCAGAAGGAAGACGGTCTGGCGTTATACAATTGCGCAGATTTTTCTATTTCTTTTCTAATTGTATTAGGATTCTTTTTCTTCCTTTGCAAGTTAGTATTAAGTACGAATTTAGGATTTAGTTTATTATTTAAAGCAAGTTAATTATGTTTATTTGATTATTCATTCAATTATCAATTATTCAATTATTCGGAATTTATTTCCTCTTTTTATCTTTTATTTCTTCTCGTGGATTCGAGAAACTATCGGTTAGGGAGACGGTGATCGACCTACCACGTCCTCCCTGCGTCATTGAAATGATGTAGGAGAAGAACCCCATGATCGAGGGCGTGGATCAAGCACATTCCTGCGGGAGATAGACAGGAAGAAAAACATGAGAAAACTAAGGAATTTCATATTTTAGAGTTTCAACCCAAACAGGAAATTGTTATTCCCGTTTTTAGATTTCAGCCCAACTCGTGGGGCTCATCTTGATCATTTATGATGATCCGTTCCGTCCATTTTGTAGAGCTGCTCGACGCCGAGAAAATGCAACAAGTTTCACGTCAATCCGAGTTACGGATTGATCGTGGGGTCCAAAATGGTACGAACTGTCCATAAAGTTCTGAATTCCGCCCACTGAAACTGGAGATGGTCCAGGTGGCCCACTACTACTGATATGGAGAATCTAAGCCGACCATCTTGAAGAGTACGTCGATATCAGTAAAACTCTAAAGTTTCGTGGCAATCAGATATGTGGATTGCTCGTATCAGCAGAAGGAAGACGGTCTGGCGTTATACAATTGCGCAGATTTTTCTATTTCTTTTCTAATTGTATTAGGATTCTTTTTCTTCCTTTGCAAGTTAGTATTAAGTACGAATTTAGGATTTAGTTTATTATTTAAAGCAAGTTAATTATGTTTATTTGATTATTCATTCAATTATCAATTATTCAATTATTCGGAATTTATTTCCTCTTTTTATCTTTTATTTCTTCTCGTGGATTCGAGAAACTATCGGTTAGGGAGACGGTGATCGACCTACCACGTCCTCCCTGCGTCATTGGTATCAGAGAGAGGTTTCTTCCTCAGGACGATGACCTCTAATGAAGGGTTGGATCCTTATCCTAAGGACGGTGCTCCAATAGACTATCTAACAGCGACAGCTTTCGAGGCAGCATTTGAAGCAGCACAACGGGAGAACCGGTTGATCCTGCAAGGTATACAGGCAACCCTCAACCGTATTGTAGCGACATTAAATCTGCCCCAAGCCCAAGGCAACAGTCAACAACCACCTGTGCTCACTGTACGGAATAACCCCATGTTCCGTAGAGCACCCCAGGTGGCCTATCACAGGGCAACCCCAGACGATTCAAAACCTAGCGATAAAAAGGTCGAAGACATCATCGTACGACGGCCTACGTGTGGGAATGATCGTGGGGAGTATATTGAAAGAGATTTTCGAAGTAATGCAACTTCGGATCAGGTCATTGAATTACAACCCACCACCATATCAGAGGATATTCAAAATTCTGAGGAGGTGGAGGAAATCAATACCCCAATCTTAAAGAATAGGGAAGGAGAGTTTAAAATTATTCCAGACATTATGGAGTCAGTTTTGACAGAATCCATGAGTATCCCAGAAAGTGTCACGCCAGCAATGCAGGAAATCGAGGTGATCGTAGTTGCCGAACTTCCTGATGAATTGTTCATTGTGAAGGAAATTGTCCTTTCTCAGAAGAAGCCAACTTTTGATGTATCAGAGAATATTACAATTATTCATGTTGGCGTGGAGAAGAAGTTGGAATTTTTTTTGCTGCATTCCAGGATAAGGCCCGCAAGCATCGACTTCCGAAGTTAAAAGCAAATAATGGCCCTAACCTAAAGCGAAACTCGAGGACGAGTTTTTTTCAAGTGGGGAAGAATGATGTAGGAGAAGAACCCCATGATCGAGGGCGTGGATCAAGCACATTCCTGCGGGAGATAGACAGGAAGAAAAACATGAGAAAACTAAGGAATTTCATATTTTAGAGTTTCAACCCAAACAGGAAATTGTTATTCCCGTTTTTAGATTTCAGCCCAACTCGTGGGGCTCATCTTGATCATTTATGATGATCCGTTCCGTCCATTTTGTAGAGCTGCTCGACGCCGAGAAAATGCAACAAGTTTCACGTCAATCCGAGTTACGGATTGATCGTGGGGTCCAAAATGGTACGAACTGTCCATAAAGTTTCGAATTCCGCCCACTGAAACTGGAGATGGTCCAGGTGGCCCACTACTACTGATATGGAGAATCTAAGCCGACCATCTTGAAGAGTACGTCGATATCAGTAAAACTCTAAAGTTTCGTGGCAATCAGATATGTGGATTGCTCGTATCAGCAGAAGGAAGACGGTCTGGCGTTATACAATTGCGCAGATTTTTCTATTTCTTTTCTAATTGTATTAGGATTCTTTTTCTTCCTTTGCAAGTTAGTATTAAGTACGAATTTAGGATTTAGTTTATTATTTAAAGCAAGTTAATTATGTTTATTTGATTATTCATTCAATTATCAATTATTCAATTATTCGGAATTTATTTCCTCTTTTTATCTTTTATTTCTTCTCGTGGATTCGAGAAACTATCGGTTAGGGAGACGGTGATCGACCTACCACGTCCTCCCTGCGTCAGCATGTATATAAAACATATGGCTAACACCACCTAATCCGCAGCCTAGTGCCACCACCGGCCCTATAAAGGGTCTATAACTAGCAATTCGGAATACTGAAGAAAATACATCGCCGAAAGTTTGAGAATCATTTGCTGTAGACACCGTAGAAAATATACGGTTTTTGGAGCTTTTGACTCGTGTGTTCTGCACATAATCCTCCTAGATTGCTAGCTTGAAATTAGGAAGATTCTTTGTGTGGGACTTCAGTTTTCTTATTCTAATCAATGGAGAACGAGAATCGATGGTTGATTGTTTCTAAATTGTATGTATCTACGCAAGAAGACACTTTCTTTCATGTGGGCACCGTTGCTGTCGTTGTGCGCTAATTTAGCTAGGATCTGGTTCAATGGCTTAAGTGGTAGACAGGCTACATTTTAACACTAAGATCAGGGTTTCGACTTTCGAGTGCCCATGTGGTGTGGGTGTAGGTCAATTTTTTTTAATTTTTTTTCAAATTGTACTAATTCGGCCATCTAAGTACCAATCATTTGAAACTTACCTAATGGTTGAAAATGGAATGTTCGAATTGCTCTCCTTGAATAAGAAAGTGAAAAATGTCTTCAAATCATGGATAAAAAGTCTCAACCCAATATGATATCAGGAAACTAAATTAAATTAGAAACATTTGAAAATTTTCTAATTAAGCTAGGATCTGGTTCAATGGCTTAAGTTGTAGACAGGCTACATTTTAACACTGAGATCAAGGTTTCGAGTGCCCATGTAGTGTGGGTTAATTTCTTCTTCTTTTTTTTCCTTTCAAATTGTGCTAATTCAGCCATCTAAATATCAATCGTTTGAAATTTATCGAATGGTTGAAAATGGAATGTTCAATTGTTCAACTTGAATAAGAAAGTGAAAAGTGTCTTCAAATCATGGGTAAAAAAGTCTTAACCCAATATGATAGCAGGACACTAAATTAAATTAGAAACATTTATGACTGTTCCTTCTTAAATATCCTTACTTTTCCAACACCCACCAGATTGACCCTATCAAATGCTTTCTTTAAGTTAAAAGAGATAATTTGGAGATCCTTTTGCTTTCACAGGTATAAAATTGATTTGGTGATCCTTACTACTTCGTCCATTAAAATAATCTGAAGGCCTCTTTATTTTTCATCTTTTTCAATGCTTTTTTTGCTTTAATTATCCTAATCTTATAAAAGTATGTAAGGTATCCTGACCAGACAAATTTATCTATATTTTGACTTTAAATATCCCAATCTTATGAAAGTATGCAAGGTATCTTATCCTTCAAAATGATCTATATTTCAACTTAGATAGTATTGGTGATTTTTACAATTCAATTCCGAATGGGCACGGCTTCGGTGAATTCCCATCCATCCGTTTTGACTGCTCATTGTAGGGCATGATCCAAAAAATTAAGTAGATCCAAATCTCATATGTAGGACACCACATGAAGCAGTGGTGATTGACCATTAAAAACTTCCTGTGGGCCACAAAAGTTTTGGATTGAGCTAATTTTTGTGTGGTCCCTCATCCAAGCCTCTGTGACCTTATCAACAAATTGGATTACCATTATTTTTTGTGGTGTGGTCACCTAAGATTTGGATTGCTTCATTTTTTAGATAATTGCTGAAAATGAGTGGTCAAAACATCCACTTCAATCCCCCTAAAATAAGCATTCCAGAAAACATTCACTTGCTGGCCTTCGCATTGATTGGCCTGATTTTGTGCTCAGGGCATGTTCCTAGAGGGTTCAACTAGAAAATTAATATTATGTTCATTTTTTTTTCAGCACACGAACTGTATTAATAGGCCAATTTTTATGGTTTATTATCTTGTGAATTTAATACAAAATTCTTTTCTAGCCAAAATTCATATTGACAAATATTTTTTTTACATGTCATATTTTTTTATTCCACAAAATTTTAATTTTCTCATGCCAAACATAACTAAAGATTTAAAAATCACTTGAATCTCACACACGCACCCACACCTCACACACACTCATGCACTCAGTGGGTAGGGGTGTCAATGGGCCAGGCTCGGGCCTGAAAAATCTGAACTTTGAATAGGCCTAGCCTAAAATAGTTCAAAATTCAAGCTGAGACTTACCCCAGGTTTAGCCCGTTAACGACCGCAACAATGGGTAGTTGAACCCATGACCTTGTGTTGGAACTCTTGTCAGTCTACCACCAAGCCATGAGTAAGAACCCTCCAAACTTGAATCTTTTGTTCATGGTACACTCATACTTTTTATACAGGATAAGGGCAAGGTATAAACTAACACGAAGTTAACTCTCGATGGTGGAGACTGTCTATCTCGAACCAAGTCAGTCTCTGCACATAAAATGACCATACATTTCATGAACTGGAGCCCACACACCTATGGCGGTCATGGTCTAATAGGTATCGAGATCTATAGATCACGACTCTCCTAAGTCACTGACTGTCATGTCCAATCTCAAGTTCCCAAGGACTATCATAGGAATCACTTATCAACAAACTCAATAAATGAGAGCAACACTAAATCTGTTTGAATCATATTACATGTCTAATCTAGGACCTATGGTTACCACAATCAACGACTGAGATCTGCCCAATCACATCCACGTGACTAGTGGATAAGGACACGGATGATTTTCTAAGTCACTAACTCCAGCAACCCCCATCATAACTTATTTAGAGAGGGATAATCCTTTCAAGAGCTCTGTGGGGCCTACCGTGATGTATATGTTTTATCCATATTGTCCATCCATTATGAAAGATCATTTGAGGGCATGAACCCAAAAAGAAGGTAGATTGAAGAATCAAGTGGACCACAATATAAGAAACAGTGGGGATTGAAAGCTACCTATTGAGATCTTCTTAGGGGCATAGAAGTTTTGGATCAAACTGATATTTATGTTTTTCCAGGTCTATGTGACAACATGCACAAATTAGATGAAAAATAAACATTATAGTGGGCTTAGGAAGTTTTCAACGATGTTCAATCCTCATTGTTTCGTGTGGTGTGGTCTGGCATTCAATCTGCCTCATTTTTGGCTCATCACCTAAAAAGATCTGTCAAAATGGATGGACGATGTGGATAAAACAAATACATGACAATGAGCCCACAGAGCCCCCAGTGGACCGTCCATCTCTAGCTAGGGTTGTACTTTCCTTCCATGGTTGCAATTGCGGCCATTTTTAGTATGGAGGATTGCTTTGGTGCCGAGTAGGGGTGCATATGGTTCGGTTCTAGTTTCACCCGTTCGGGTCGTTTCTGGGGTGAAATTGGAACTGAACCGTTCCCAATGGTTCCAGGAAACCAGAACTGAAAACAGACCATTTGCACCCTAGAACTGAATTGGAACGGGCCTTTAAAAACCAGTTCGGTTCTAGGGTTATGGGCTTTTTATAATCCAGCCCAATTACATGGTTTGTTTTTATAATCTAGCCCAATTGTGTGGTTTTTATTTTTTTTAATTTTTTATAATCCAATCCAGCCATACTTCAGGGCCCACCATGGCATACCTTGATGTGTTTGTTAGATCTACACCGTCCATCCTCATTGTCAGACAATGTTTATGTAGGCCACATTAAAAAAAAAAAGATAGATCCAAAATATAAGTGGACTACTCAAACATGAAACAATGAGGGTTGAACACCAAGGGTTCGGTTTCACAGTTTGCTTATGTGGTCTGATTCCACAGTTTGGTTCTATGGTTTAATTTACCGTCCAGTTTAATTCTACAGAACTCCAAACTAAGAGTCTACCCAAACTAACTGGTTCTTTAATTTTTAGAACTGGATCTGGTGGTTTTCAGAACTATGCCAAATTGAACTGAACTAATTGGTTCTGGTTGGTTTATCGATTCCACCGGTTCGTGTGCACGCATAGTGCCGAGAGGGCATGGTTCTATCAAAGGAGGATTGGGACACAATTTGGCTAGTGACCCTCCCACCAGCCAATGGCTAGTGGTCGGTGCTCTGTGAGCCCACCATGATGTATGTGGTTCATCCACATGGTCCATCCATTTTTTCCGATCATTTTATGGTATGAGCACAAAAAGGAGGTAGATCCAAATCTCAACGGGACAACATCACATGAAACAATGTTCCTTGAACGTCCACCATCAAAAGCTTCTTAGGGGCTACAAAAGTTTTGGATCAAGCTGATGTTGTAGACAAATTTGGCTTTAAAGAGAAGTGAGGAATCGCGGTCGCATCTCCAAAATGCGACCAGCCCGGCTCGTGCTCGACAAAAGGGGTCGCATCTCCAGAATGCGACCAACCCGGCTCGGGCTCGACGAAAGGGGTGGCATCTCCAGAATGCGACCAGCTCGACTCGGGCTCGATGAAAAGGGGTCGCATCTCCAGAATGCGACCAGCCCGACTCGAGCTCAACAAAAGGGGTCGCATATCCAGAATGCGACCAGCCCGGCTCGGGCTCGACGAAAGGGATCGCATCTCCAGAATGCGACCAGCTCGGCTCGTGCTCGACGAAAGAGGTCGCATCTCCGTATGTTAAATGCGAGCACTCTTGATATGAGCAGCTCCCGACATCTGAGCGATCCTGGTTTCTGGTATCTGGCATGGACGGCCTTCGTCTCATAGTACCAGCAGCCCGTATAGGCCGGTTTTGGTTTATATCTATTCTTAGTTCCGAATATCCAGAGACGTAATCAGCTAGACGTCTATGATATTTTGACTACTTCCTTATTCAAGGATTAACGAGATAAGCTTCTTATCCCATGAAATCAGTACTAATCTTAACAGCTTGCGTAGCAGGTTGGGCCATTTAGATTTGTATAAATGGATGACTCTATTGATGATAAAGGTACACAATACTCAATCTTTAACCCCCGTTGATTATTTGTTCTCTTTTCAACCTCACCCTATCTAACTTAAGTATCGGAGGGCCAATGGCTGGACGTCGGCCACCCTTAGTTGCTTTCTGTCTACTTTCAGGTCCGAGGAGGAAATCGATTGGAGAGAAGGTGAACATTCGGATGACCCTATTACAAAATTCGACGTAAACAGCTGATATTTGTCTTTTCCATCATCCATTTCCATCCATCCAGGTGTGTTTGACCTAATCAAGTTATCAATGTCAAATAAATATTACAGTGGATCCAGGAGGTTTTTAATGATGGACATTCAATCACTATTGTTTTCATTTGGTGCAGTCCACCTCAGATTTAGGTCTGCCTCATTTTCTGAATCAACCACTAAAATGACCTGAAAAAATGGATGGACGGCGTGGATGAACCACATACATAATGGTGGGCCCACGGAGAACCGACCACTAGCCAGGTGGCTAGTGTAAGCGACCCTAGCCAAACCGTGCCTCGGAGGATTGAGCTTACTGATTTCGTACGAACGAAATCTCTTTAGTCCAAACGCTTTACGTGAAGATTTTCTTAAAATATAAAATTTGTGTTACATCCACTCCGTCCATCTGTTTCTTCGTACCATTTTAGGACAAGAGACAAAATTTGAGTGTGATCCAAAACTCAAGTAATCCACACCACAAGAAATATTGGCCTAACATTCAAAAGCATTAGATAAGACTTATATTTGCGTTTTCTCTTCCTCCGGGTGAGAATCAGCGATGGCTATTTCCATCCCTAGTGTAGCCCACTTGATTTTTAGATCTTACTCATGTCTGAATGGTGTTGAACGAATGTACAGGACGCGGTTGGGCGAGTGACCCCAACACCACCTAGATAGTTGGTGTCAAAGCTCTGTGTGCCTCACCATGATGTATATGTTTTATCCACTCCGTCCATCCATTTTGACAGTTCCTTTTAGGGAATGGGCCCAAAAAAGAGGCAGATCCAAATCTCAGGTGGACCACACCAACGTCCACCATTAAAATCTTCCTAGGGCCCACCGTGATATTTAATCCAACCTGTTGATAAAGACACACATAATGAATGGAAAACACAAATATCAGCTCGATCCAAAACTTCTGTGGACCCTAAGAAGTTTTCAACGGTAAGCATTCAACTCCAACTTTTTCCTGTAGTGTGGTCCACCTGAGATTTGAATCTGCTTCATTTTTTGGCCTATGACCTAAACTCATCCTAAAAAATGGATGCACGGCGTGGATAAAACATATACATCATGGGGGGGCCCACGGATGTTTGACACCAGCTAGCTGGATGGTGTTGGTGTCACTAGCAAAACTGCGTACGGGTTTACCCATATCCCCCGGCCACACGCAAAGTTGCGTCCGGCGGGAGTCATAAATATTCCTAGCAACCAACGGACAGTAAACGGCTCTCTCTCTCGTCTGAAAATGAGTGTCTTTTCCTTCTTCGATCGATCTGCCCGCGCTTTTCAATTCTCTAAGCTCACCCTTCTCTTCGCAGTCAGGTAATTTTTTTAATCTTTTTATTTAAATTTCTGTCCTAACGTATATAAAAAATCCATCTTCTGTTTCGATTCATTTGAAATTTTAGTAGCTTTCCATCTCTTCTTGCACCTTCCATTTCATACTATTCTGATATTTCCAAAATCAATCTCTTTTGATTTGTTTGGGTCTCTTTCTCTCTCTCTAAAGCCCAGATTGGTTTGGCATTTCAATGTACCTGAATCTTCTCTGCCTAATTCTGTATGTTTCAATTTTCCCGCCATCATTATCAATTTGTACGAATTTGATTATACTCTGCTATAGTAGATAGTGGACGTGGAAATGGATGCAGATCATTCCAATTGTGGGCCCCACTGAAGATCCCGCGGATTAGGTGATGGTCCGTCCATCCCTTTTCTAAGATCAGTTTATCCACTCCGTCCAACCCTTTTCTAATATCAGTTTAAGGTTTTGAGCCCAAGAATGAGGCAGATCCAAAGCTCAAGTAGACCACACCATAGATGGCTCCTGCATATAATGCAACCTAAGCTTATTATTTTGTGTGGTCCACCTGAGCGTTCGATCTACCTCATTCTTCGGCTCATGCCTTAAACTGATCTTGGAAAAGGGATGGAGGGAGTGGATAAACCGATACATCATGGTGGGCCCCTCCACAGATCTGCCCGGACGGATTACAGCGGTTTCCGGGAAGCGGATTACGGACGACCGCGCGGGACAATAATCTCTCCATAGACGCTCCTGTGGGGCCCACCATGATGTATCTGGTATATAATGCAACCGAAGCTCAAGTGGACCACACAAAATGCACAACGCATTAAATGCAAGAGTCATCTCTGGGGTGGTCTACTTGAGAGTTGGATCTGCCTGAATTTGGGGATCTTGCCTTAAGATGATCTGAGAAAATGGATGGACGGCGTGCATAAACAGATAAATCAAGGTGGGGCCCACAGTAACCCCCATATGGACGGATTATTGTGCGGGCGGGTTGGACGCAATCCGCTTCCGTTGGCCCCGTTACGGGCAGTGCTGTCAATGGGCTGGTATGGCATTTTGTGCTTTCGGGCCTATGGCTAGAGTATCAGGCCCAATGGCTGGGGCGGGCTTAAAACTCAAGCCCTCTTCTCTATCAGGCTGGGCTTGGACCGGAAATAAAAGCCCGTCTGAACCCACTTCGGCTTGCAATGCAAAGGAATTTAAAACACACACACACACACACACACACACACACACACTACAATTTACATTTACAAGATTTCTTTTCTCTTGATAACAGCTAATAAATGCTACAAACTGATACCCATAGTCATTTTCTTGAGAGAACCATATCCAAGTCATGCGCCTTCCTTTCTCTTTACTCTTCCTATTGGAAAAAACCAAGTTGTTGTTTACATTTCAGGTACAAGTTTAAATAAAAAAATGACTTTTGAATGTAATTTATCTCATTAGATGTTGAAACAACTGGGAGTTTGAATAGTTAGCTGTGATGGAACAACCAGAACAACAAATGACTTTTGAATGTAATTTATCTCATTAGATGTTGAAATACATGGGAGTTTGAATGGTTAGCTATGATGGAACAACCAAAACAACAATTTATGTTAGATAGGTGTCTTTTTAGATTTGTAATTAGATACATGACCTGAAAAATCAGGTGAGTCAACAAAGAAATATGGTGTGATGGTGAAAGAAATTCTTCTACTGCATTCATAACTAACATATCTAGGCTACATTTGGACAAAAAAATTCAGTAATTCAGATTTCAAACAAACAGGATCTTGTGCGGGCCATGCTCACATGCAAGCATTGGCTTGTCGCTTTGTTGGGAAGCTCCTAAAAAATAAAGAAGACGGGACTCTCTCCAAAACCCAGAAACAACTACTTGATTTTGTGTGGGCTCTTTGCATGGGCCACAAAATTGCAGTTCTTGGAAATTCTGGATTTTCAAAATTTTGAGGTCCAAATGCAGCCATAAGCTATTTGCTGTTTTACTTCCTCACCATCTAGTTATTCACTACTTCGCTGAGAGAAGAAGTAGATGTTGGTTTGTCATAGAGAGATTGGACATTCATTTGAATTTGATTGTTATCATGCATAAGATGTATTTTCTTTAGCAATCTATCATATCCATCCTAAGTTTACATTTTTTCTTTTTAATTATTGCAGTACTGGAGGTCTTGTGGCATATTCTGAGTCAAAACCGTACGGCGGTACAAGTAGTGTTGATTCGTCTCAAGTGGAAGCTAAAAAGAAGAGGGTGGTAGTGCTTGGAACCGGATGGGCTGGCACAACCTTCTTGAAAAATCTGGACTGTTCATTGTATGACATTCAGTTGGTGTCGCCTCTTAATTATTTTGCATTTACGCCTCTTTTGCCAAGTGTTACATGTGGTACGGTGGAAGCGCGTAGCATTGTTGAGCCTATCCGTAACATTATAAAAAAGGTAATGACTACTTGGTTAGTTAATAAAACATTAGTATCTTGTAGTGAAGGAATGCTAATTTCACACTTCCAATGGGGACACACATGGTAGATGTGTGAAATATCTGGATACCTCATCTGGTTGGCCCACATTATGTAGAGGCATTGGCCAAAAATTAGGCTGATCTCATGATCCTAACAGCTCCATTGGAATGTGGCTCAAAAAATATCCATTGGTAGTTTTGTTTTCTCAAGTCGAGCATGCAAGATTGTCCAAGCAGCCTATGCTTGGGCCATGGCCCATATATGGTGTCCTGCTGAATAAGTGATCAAGATCTTGATGGTTAGCCCAAATGGGTGGACCCTTAGGATTTGACAATATACACAATAATGGGATCTTTGCACAAAGCCGAAGATGGACGTCTATGTCCAGCAGTCCACCTAGCCACAATGGTAGTAGCGGGGATCTGATTCTTGAAGAGGTGGGCTTGATGTACAAAATGTTTATAATTATTTCTCTACAGTTTCTCTCTGGGAACACTCTTGTTTTGGGATGCTTTTAACGAAAGAATGCCTCCCTTTATATAGAGGGAGGGATCTTGAAGGATATGGAAGAAGTTCGGATGAGAGATGGCTTATCCCTATCACATATGATCTCTTTCCCATATCTCAATCCTCTTTGAATTTAATAAAATAATTTAAATTATCCAAAGAAAATTGAAAGAGGGATTTTGAAGGGAAAAACATGTGGGATCCACCCATTAGTGGTATGTGTTCATAGTATTGAATATTGATATTGTTACAAGTGTTGCTGGCTGGTGATATGGAAACATGTATATTGCCGATGTTATGCTGATACCGAGAAATGTATCACTGACTGAGTGAAACATTGTGGAAACATGAGGAAAACAGTGGGTTTTTCAATGAAACTACTGGAGATGCTAAAATACACATTTATATATTTAGGAATTAAAAAACTGCAAAAAAGATGTATACATAATAAGTTTCTATTAAATGGGGGCCTAAAAACATATACTGTTGTAAAAAAAATCAGTGCAATAATAACCAAAATGAGTTCATTTCATACCAATACTATCATTTGATCGAGATCACCCTTTCATTCCATACCACTAGGTCTCGCCACTGTGCAAAAGTCATTCTGATTGGATGATTCTAGCCTTTTAAATGTTGGCCATGTTGTCATTACTATCTGTTTTTTTCACAAACGATAGATCAGATGGTTAACAGCATTTAACCAATATGATTCCAGGTGCCGTTTGATAAAATTTCTTTTCGGCACTTATCACTTATTTTCAGCACTTATATGATTTAGATTGTTTAGCAAATCTAGATTGTTAAGTACTTGAATTAATTTTCATTGAAAATATGGGTATTTTTTTCAGCTCCCCTCCCTTCACTTAATGCTAAAAGTGGCGGAGCATTAAAATTTATTTTTCACTTATGACTAAAATTATTTCAAAATTACAATTCAGCACTTTACTTAATTTTCAGATCTTATTTTTCGGTTTATCGAACCGCATGTTAGGAATCGTAAGTGATCAAGGTGGGCTCTATTGAGCAGATACTTCAAGATTATGTGCGCCTATTTTGTTTATCTACTCAATCTTGAATGTCATTATCCACAGGATTGATTGGATGGGTAGCATCATCCAATCATTGTAATTTTTGCATTATGGATTGCCAATAGTGGTTGGAGATGAATGGACTGTTTGCATCGATGATTGGCCATCCCAGATCACTTAAAAGCCTTTGAAAATTTGCTAACATCCACATGAAGGTGGAGACATTAGCATTCCCCTTAAATATAAGTACTTAGTTTAAAGGGTTTTGCTGATGTCCCAACCTTCATGGAGACATTGGCAACATCACCAAAGCTTTTAAATGATGCATGAGATGACGTATTACCAATTTAAACCCTTCATTCATTCATACAACTAGGAAGCAATCCATGGTGCAAAAATCACACCGATTGGATGATCCTAAACATCCGATCAGTTGCATAGAAAATGGACGGCCAAGATTGAGCAGAGAAACAAAATAGGTCCAATCATCAACTTGAAACATCTACTTGATACATCCCACTTTATGCTTACAATTCGAAAGTAGCACTTCGGTTAGATGCTTCTAGCCATGTGATCTATGGCTTTAGCAAATTGGCTTCATTCGAAGGTTAGGATCATCTGATTGGCGTGATTCTCGCACCATGGCTTGCTCCCAATGGAACTATGAGTGAACTGTACCAATTGATGATTGGGCATCCCACGTGTCATTCAAAACCTTTGGGGACTTTGACGTCCCCATGAAGGTGGGGACATTAGCAAAACCCTAGGTTAAATTATCTAATTTACTTTCATAATAGATGATTCATAGGCCCTCCTACTTCCAAAGTCCTCCTTTATCCTGGCTGGGGACCGACAATGACAGCATAAAACTCCCACAGACGCAATGTAACACTGTTACATAGGTTGATTACAATCAAGCGCTATCTAGTTAGTCTATTACATAGGTTGATTACAATCCACGAGTTGGGACAATGCTTAGACGATGATGATGACCCCCACATCTAAGAGAAGCAAATCAATAGTCTAGTTACTGAAAAAACATACAACTTGTCTTTCTGAACTAGGCAGAAAAATGGAGAAATTCAGTTTTGGGAAGCCGAATGTGTCAAGATTGATGCTGCAAACAAAAGGGTTCATTGCCGTTCTACTGATAGAATAATTGTGAAAGGGAAAGAAGAATTTCTGTTAGACTACGACTACTTGGTGATAGCAATAGGAGCTCTGGCAAGTACAGTGAACACTCCTGGTGTGAAGGAGCACTGCCATTTTCTGAAGGTAAAGTTCTATTCACCACCTTTTTAGATGATATACTTCTCAAGTACCATCTTCTCTCTTGTTTATAGGACTGCCGTTGATATTCCGAAAATTCCTTATTTAATGCCATTAATATCTTGGACATATATCATTTAGTAAATGGTGTCAACACTATGATTGGTGCACTTTGGTGATAGATCCAGTCTGTCCAATTACTGCACCACCCCTTGGATGAGACGGACAAGAAATTGTGCTTATTGCAAGTTCATAACTATCCATTACATACCCCATCTATTGATGGCCAAGAAAAATTTGAAGCAATCATTCAGGAAAAAAAAATCTATTAGATTGAATGGTTAGAAACGGCCAATCCCTACTACATTTGACCAATGCCCATTTGATGTGCATTGATTGACACATTCACCATCCTTATCATTTGTAATGATGCTTCCATTTAGTAAATGGATCTGGCCTCTAGCAATAAGTTGCATATTGCATCCTTGTACAGTGCATGAAGTTCTTCATTTTCTTCCCGACAATGTTCATTTTCATGCTGGATATAGAGGATGCTCAGAAGATCCGTAGGAGTGTTATTGACTGCTTTGAAAGAGCCAGCCTCCCAAACCTCAGTGAGGAAGAGAGGAAGACAGCTCTCCATTTTGTAATTGTTGGTGGAGGTCCGACTGGAGTGGAATTTGCTGCGGAGTTGCATGATTTTGTCTGTGAGGACTTGGTCAAGATGTATCACACAGTTCAAGATTTAGTAAAAGTAACAGTAATCCATTCAAGGGATCATATTTTGAACACGTAATTACATATTCTCATATCCTTTTCTCTTCTTCTTTACAGATTATTATTACACAAAGGCTAATTGCAAGTATTTCTTTGCAAACGAGTTCCATGGGCACACATGGTCTTGGTCCAAAAAATCAGGCCTAATGGATGATCCTAACTGCTTGATAAAAGCAAGGTGCACAAATGGGTGGGTGTCATTTCCTTTCCTCAGATGAAGCACTCTGGATCATCCAACCAACCTGATTCTCAGGGATGTCCTGTATATGGTGTGGGCCCCAGATGAGTCTGGATCTTGTACACTTCTGCCACTTCTCCCCATATAAACTCTTGTGCAATAATACATGGAAAAGGTTGTGTGCAATCAACATTCCTCGGTATTGTTGACATGCTCAGAAATCTGGGTAGCTCCCACTAGCAAACCAGGAAGCATGAATCACTTGTTACATGGATCCTTCAGCCTCTTTGGCCTTCAAAGTTCTCTTGAATATTTTTGTTTTACTGCTGTAGGTGATGTTTTGTATGTGATGTTAGCATTTGTCTTCTAACCTACACTATTTAAATTTTTATTTGGATATATTATTTTAGATTTGTTTGACATCCTCATCATGAGCTGATAGACAACTATAATGCCTCACTGTTTCTTATCCAAATAATCATAATCATTTCCTCCTTTGCGTTTCTTAATTTTAATTTTATTTTAGCAATAAAACTTTTGAGGTGTTGTCGACAGGAAGCTTTTTAAAGCAGCATTTAAAAATCTTGATTCTAGTGGGGCCGCACGACCTCATTAGCAAAATGATAACTTCGACAATGGTGATTTCACATTATTTGTCATCCGAAAATCTTAATTTGAAATTTATCTCTAGTTTCCTCATCGTAAATCTTTTTCCTCCTTTTCCTCTAAAGGTGAGTCCATTTGCATCTTTTATGCTGACTATGTTTTTCTTTTTTGAGTCTACTTGTCTATTAGCACTTTCTTATTTATTTCTTTACCTCCAAAATGTGCTCATTCTTTTAGAAGTGTTATTTTTGCAGGTATGATGAAAGAATCAGTTTGTTTGCTGAACGGAAGTTCCAAAGAGATGGTATTGAAGTGAAAACAGGACAACGGGTTATAAGTGTGTCTGATAAAGACATTACCACCAGGGCAAAGGCGAATGGACAGATTTCCTCTACACCATACGGAATGGTTGTTTGGTCTACGGGTATCCGGATCCGCCCTGTTTTAATGGATTTTATGCAGCAAATCGGTCAGGTTCGTTGCTCTAGTCCTATCATCCTGTCTGACTACCCTGTTGTGTGTATGTTTTTGCACTTTCGCTACTGTCATTTTATCAATCAGATATAAATTTGGTGTCCTTCATAGGCTGTGATATTTGTTTTAAGTTATAGTTTGCATTGATTCAAATATGCAGAAAAATAGGCGTGCTTTAGCAACCGATGAATGGCTGCGAGTCAAAGGATGTGATGATATATATGCGCTTGGTGATTGTGCGACAATACATCAACGCAAAATCATGGTATGTGTAGTTTTTTGCTGTTTTATTTGTACACTCAATGGAGCAGTTGCATTTCATGAGGTTGGATTATATGTAATTGTGTTCTTCTGTGAAGCTTGTACCGTGCTTGCCTGTTGTTCTATCATCTGATGTAGGCTTTTGAGAAGTGGACTGATATCTTTTTATTTATTTATTATTTATTTTTGGGAAAGATGACAATTTCATTAAAACGCCAGAAAGTGAAACAGGAACCGCCGTGAAACGGGACCTTATCATCAATTTACAGAACCAACAAAACAAAGAAAAGGCCTGTTATCATCATCTGGTGCAACAAGTGCAACGAAACCTTGTCGTATACTTGCATCCAGACAAGCTATAATGTACATGACCATAAAAGGCTATGTGACATTTAAGTCCTTACTCCTTCGTGGTGGCATCCAATTTTATGAAATTGTAAAGGTCTGCTAATTCCACTTCTGTAGATCCCAGCCCCTCTAATGCTACCATGTGTGCAAAACTGGCAAGTCTGTGAATGTCCAAGATGTCCATCCTGTGAGCCAAACCTTGTAGATGCCCTGGTTTAAAAATCAGGCCAATCTACTCATCAGGTAGGGCACAGTGTATGAGACAAAATGGTAATCTATTTTTACCCGCCCATTTGCTCTGCTCTGTGCTCCACCGGATGAGTGGGTTAGCCTTATTTGTGGGACCAGGGCATGTAAACTGTTGGTCTACATAATGGATGGCTTGGATCTTGAATCTTGCATACATGTGCTAAGCTGGACATGAGGCAGTATTATGGTGTACCGTAATGGCCATTACGTAAAGGTAATGGTGGCAACCATTACACGTTATGGGTTCATAATGGCCGCTATGGAAAAGAATGATCCGTAACGGCCCATTACGCCCTCATAAAGGCCGTAACAGTCCCGTAACAGTCCATTATGGGGCCAATACAGGTTTTTCAGATTTTTTTTTTTCAATAAAAAAAGAGACCATAATGGCTGTTACAGGGGCCATAACTACCATATCATAAAGGTAACAGTGGTGGCCATTACAGCTGTCGTTACCATTACGGAATACCTTGGGCAGTATATATATGGGATAGTCCTTTCCTCCTGATACTAAAGCAGTCCATGGTGACTTGCTTAGGACCTGTCTCAAATTTTCCTAATTTGCAGTGGAATAGATGTGTTTTGCCCAAATTGCAAGTGGGATAAGAACAACTTGTGTTCATTCTTCTCCCACTTGCATTTGGAGCTGGAAATGAGGGGAAACCAGAAGCCCACCTAATGTGATTCCAATTTTCTGCTGTCCACAATGTGAATGGATTGGTTTGGCTGGAATGCCAGGCCAACGCCAATCAGGGTGAACGGCCCTTGAGGAAGACTAGCGCTCTTGTTACCTACTGTTCAGAAAACTAAGCAAACGAGTTGAGCTTGGCCCTTCCCCAACCGGATAACATTGTTCCACTCACAAACTTCATGCAGTTTTTCCTTTTTGATTGACAAGATGTGGGAGGGGGTAATGCAAAGCTAGATTTATGGAGGGATATTTTAGGATGTTAGGCACATTAGGACACTCTATGTGTCCTTATTCATCTTGACACTATAATTCCTCAGTCCAACTTGCCTCAAGGTAGACCTTCTTGTAGTGGCTTATCTGTGAGTTCCCCTCCCATACAGAGTATTCATGGTATTCTAGTTCTTTGAGTCTTTTGTTGGCAATTAGAGAAAAGGAGATACTCTCCATGATTGCATTTGATGGTGAACAGAAATTCCGTAGATAGGTGGATGTAAAATTACCATACCAAATTATTCTTTCTGAAATCAATTCATTTTCTGACATTTCTTACTCATCTAGCATATAATCACATATTAATGTAATCTGTTAATGTGTTTCATCTCATGCCGACATGCTTTTAGGAAGATATTTCAGCAATATTTAATGTTGCGGACAAAGACAAATCTGGCACTCTAAATGTTAAAGAATTCCAAGGTGTAATTGGCGATATACGTGTGAGGTACCCTCAAGTGGAGCATTATTTGAAAAGTAAGCATGTGCGCAGTGTTTTAGATCAGTTGAATGATTCCAAAGGGAATGAGAGCAAAGAATCTATCGAGGTAGATATTGAAGGATTCAAATCAGCTCTGTCTCATGTGGATTCACAGAGGAAGAATCTTCCTGCAACTGCTCAGGTGATTTTCTGATCAACTTCTTATTGAAGTTATGGGTTTAGCAATGAAGCTCTTTTTATACATTGCTTCCAGATAAGACTTGCCAGCATGTCACAAATATTGCTATGTGAGGGCCATTCGTCAGATAGACCCACCAAGCATGTTTCTTGGCCTCGCTAAACTGGTTGGCATTCCTGTATGGAGAAAATGGACAATTAGAAAATGTTGACCGGCGGTTCACCTTGAAATTACAAGTGAGGCCCACCCAATTAGTGGATTGGCTTGATTTTTTTTGGCCAGAGAATATATGTGGTGGGGTTTGATTCTCTCACGTATGTTTCGTTTTGGCATGAGTAGGGAGAAGCTTTCACATTTTCTGTTGCATCTGATAAATGTGGAATGGTAGTTATCCATAAATGGCATCTTCTGAAGAATCATCTTGTGGAATTTCCATTTCCTTGCTTTATCATTGTTGATAGAGGAGAAGAGAGGAGAGAATCATCGAATATGAATATACAAAATAAAGTCTCTGACAATCATGAAATTCCAGGTTGCTGCTCAACAAGGTGCATACCTTGCTAGGTGCTTTAATCACATGGACTCTGAAGATAATCCCGAAGGTCCTCTCAGGTTTAGAGAATCAGGTCGCCATCGATTTCAGCCGTTTCGGTACAAATCAAACTTCCAATAAGCTTTCTATTGATCATGCCTCTTCCTTATTATGGTGTTTGCTTTAATTGAATTGTGATTCAAATTCTGAAGATTGAGGTCTTAGCTTTCTGTATTAAAAAATGTTTATGGAAATTAATGCATACTTTCTTTTGCTTTTTCTTGTCTATTATTTCATTTGTTCATATGGCCCCTTTTCAAAACTCATTGATCATAACCAACTTATTTATTGTAATCAACTATGTAATATACTATTAGGTAGCGCTTGATTGTTATCAATCTATGTAATAGTCTATTACATTGCGCCTGTGGGAGTTTTATTCTCTCATTGCCAGTCCCCAGCTGGGATAAAGTAGGAGGGTTACATCATCATCTAAGCCTTATACCAACTAATCGGGGTTGGCTAAATGAATCCTATTCCACCATTCCACTCAATCAAGGTTCATAACTTCAATTGACATAGCATAAGTTTGGAATGTCATATTGTCAGGATTCATGATGAAAGTTATGGAAAAAAGTTTCATGCTAGCTGCCAACCTGATACAACCTTTCTCCTTTATCCGGGCTTAGGAGTTAGGACTGGCAAAATGAGCACAAAATTCCCACATGTGCAATGTAATAGTCTATTACATAGGTTGATTAAAATCAACAAGTTAGGGATCAAGCTTATGAGTTGCATTATAAAGCCCTTAGATAGGGTGGTGGAGCAATGTTTAAGACAAGGAACAAGGGGAATATAGAATCAAGTTTGCTTCACAATAGAGAGGTAAACTGTAGCGCACCGAACCTCGACTCTTGAGTATGTTGCCATAAGGGTCGAGTTCAGAAACGTTAACATAATTATGAGCCACAAATGGGATAGATTTCCTACATGTGTACGTGACATTAGGGCTGTAAAATGGGCCGTGCCGTGCCGGCATGGCCCGTGAGTGGTCAGGCCCAGCCCAGGCACGGCCGTGCCTAGCACGACCCATGACCTCAGCCGTGCTGTGCCTGATTTTCACCAGGGTTGGTCCAACACGGCCCGTGGCACAATCTAGGACGTGCCGTGCCGTGTCGGCCCACCAGGTGGCCCACCTATTTTTCTTATATCTTTTTAACTTTTTTTTTATTTTTTTTTCGTATTCAAATGTGCAGAATGTTGAAATAAAGTGAATAATAATCTTATTATTGATTTTGAAATAAAGCTCTACAAATTACATTTAAAATTACAACTAAATTACAATTTCAAAAATACAAATTACAACTAAATTTCTATTCCTTCAAATTCTTCTTCGATGTCATGTTGTTCCATCAACTCCTGATTCCGATTTTCTGCTAAGAAATAGTCTCGAAGGCATATGCAAGTCTCCACCGTGTCGGGAGCTAAGTTCGTCCTAGAATCATCAATCATGCGCTCACCTGCACTAAAAGCTGCTTCCGATACAACTATAGACATTGGAATCATTAGTAAGTCACGGGCCATGGCGGAAAGCGTAGGAAATCTGTGTTCACTTGCTTTCCACCACGCTAAAATATCAAAACTAGTGCTCTCGTCCATATCGACATCAAATGGGCTAATTTCAAGATATGCCGCTAATTCAGATGCATAAATGGTCAAAAAATGATATCAAGATATGGCTGTTGGGAGGGGAAAAATGGTTAAAAAATGATATAAAGACCAAAATACCCCTTAAACTAGTTGTTTTATGGCTGTTGAGAGGGGCAAAATGGTAAAAAATGGCTATTTTCATTATTTGACCCCAACGGGCCTGACACCTCAGCCCAGCATGGCCCACCACATTTTATGTGCTGTGCTGGGCTGTGCCAGTCAACGTGCTGGGCCGGGCCTCATGCCGTTGACTGCTGTGCTGGGCCTGGGCACCTCGACCCATTTTACATGCTTACGTGGCATGGTTAATATTGACTCAAAATCCACAATCAGAGTCACGATAAAAGACACAACGGTAAACAAAAAGTGGGTATAGATATAACCAAAGTGGAAAAACAGTATAATCATCATAAAAAAAAAGGGCAAATAGTCAAATCCCATATACAAAGAATACAAATCACAGTAACCAAAATGAAAGGGAGTGAAAGACTAAACAGAAGGAATTAAAAGATGAGAACTTTGTGATTCTCAGAGTAGCCCTACACTCTCCCTCTCTGTTGCGCTCCCCGAACACCCTACCTACTCCTAAACCACTTATACATATGTCAAATAGAAGGCGTCAGAGGCTAACGTAGTAAAGAAATACCCCCAAGATTATACACACAACATGATACCAAGTATGGAATCACAACGGAACAAACATACACATTTACGAGTTATATATATTGCCAATGCTCACAAGAGATGCAAATAAACCAACACAATGAGCATTCGCAACCATAAAGTTCTAATCCACGCACAACTCATGGACTAGACTCTAGAATGGAGGATGAGCATCTAGTTGGCATATGAACGACCCTTTGTGGCTAACCAGTCGATAAAAGTACAAGAAAGCATGCCCGCATTGCTAGTCACCCGGTAAAATCCTCAACAGAAAAGGGACACCCAAAGTGAGCTAGTCATCTGGTAAAATGCATAAAAGTACAACCCGTCTGATTAAGCACTTGGAGTAGCCCTCATGCCTCAGATGCGTATCTTCAATCCGACTTCTCTACTCACAAACAACGAATTCATGACAATCCGACCTACTCAACTATATAAGTTGTGGAGGTACAATTTACGGCATGCGACACCCATAGTGAGCTAACTAGCCAGTAAAATACATATAAGTACACCCATACTGTTAGGCACCCAATAAAATCTGGCATGCTCTGGATGTGTATCTACAACCGATGAAACCTAGTCTAACGACAAACCAATCACAGTAAACCCATGGAGATACATACCCAACTAGCATGTGACACCCATAGTGAGCTAACTAGCCGGTAAAATACATATAAGTACACCCATATTGTTAGGCACATGGTAAAATCTTCATGCTCTGGAATACATACTTCTAACTGACACAACCCTAATTACTAACAAGCTAAACCACCAACACTCTAAATACCAGGAGTATTTCTAACTTACAACCCTTCCAACACAAGGTCTAACTCGAAAGGCAGCTATGGCTGGGAGATCTAAAGAAAAGGGACTACAAAGCTTCTCAAAAGACAGTGTTCATCAATTATAGGGCTGGGCTGCTAGTCTGGTGATACTCAAACACAATCCATGTGAGCAACAACCAACTTCACACCATTAATCCATATGCAGCAGTTAGCTTACCCTAATGATTCATAAAATTAGCAAAAGAATCTACTCGAACATGCATAAAATGAAAAATCCAACACATGCACCGTGCACACACAAGTGATTCAAAACATACCCATGATTACATACAAATATTAGCATGATTCAACCAATCTACACAGGGTTTTACACATACAATCGACAATATCAAATATTACAAGAATCAACATTTCATACAAGCATAAAATCAACAGGAACCCAGTTAAAATGTAGGGCAAAGCTTGAGGGCAGATCTTCACCTGATTACTGATAGGGTTTCTAAGCTACAGGTGCTCCCACGCGAATGTCCTATGACGGCGACGGATTCTAGGGTCGCCAAACGGGGGAAACTGGGCAAAACCTATCCTTGACATCATAACCTATAGTTAGAACCGAAATTAACCTAAAATAAAACTATTAGGACAATCCTTCTACTAGAATACCTTTATTGGCTAGCTATGACGACGCAATTCTCAATCTCGGGCCTGAGTTGGACGATCCGAAGCTACCCCGCTCTCAAGCGGTGCATGCAAAAGGCTAGGATGTACTTACGGGACAACTAAGATGCCCAAAATCTAACATGTAAGGACCCTAGGATTACGATCTTGAGAAGTCTAAGGAATTGACGGGAAATCTCTGATAATCAATGGCAAATGGACGGGAAAGGAATGGAGGACTCACATGCAAGGGCTAGAAGGCCGGTTTCCAAGCTGGATCGGGTTCCACATGGCCTATACTCAAAGATCAGCACTCGTCGGCGGTCAGAACGACCCACGATCGGTGGGGAAACAGCCTAGTGGCGACAACCGGTAAGGTGAGCTCCATGCTCACCCCACTCTATCTCTCTCTTTATCTGTCTCTCTCACTCTCCCGTGGCTTGAATGGGAGGAAATGAAGAAACAAACGGTTGGGGGGGGGGGGGGGGGGGGGGGGGGGGGGGGGTGCTTAGCCTCACAAGATCGGTTGGACGAGTTACTAGGTGACTTGTTATAACAAAAACGCAGCCTGTCGGTCGGACCGACTGAACAAGGGTTCTTAGATTTCCTAACCTACTCAGATAGGTCATACCAATTAGCCGACAAGGCCTAAACTCTACTCACTACAAGGTTTTTGCCATGCTAAGGTTCAAGGAATGGTCTAGTTGGGTTCCAAGGATGACCTAGGATTTCAATGCGGGGTCCGGGGCGAATCCTCACGCGCGAGAGTTTTATGGGGTGAGCCACATAGGTTCAGTAGGCTTGGCGAGGTCCAAGGTTTGGGTCGTTAGGCCAGTTTAGGGCACAAGTTAGGCCGGCTGTGCACAGAGTTCTAGGAGTTGGGGTTTTGACACCAAAGGGTTCAACTAGTTGACACAGGACATGGCTGGCTTGTCGAAGAGCCGGCTAAGGTTATAGGGTTTTAAGTTTAGGGTTCGCTCAGGGTTCTCGAGTCACTCGGGTCCGCTGAGTCAGCTCATACTTAGGTTCTCTATGGCTAGGGTTTTACTCGAATTCCTAGGTCTTGATTTGTGACACGAGCGAGCACGCATGGCAGGGTACCATCATTGAAGGATCCTCCTAATGACGACCAAGGACATCCCAAACCCGAGTATGGAAAGGCTGAGGTGTCACATAAACACTCGAAGTTAATTTTCCACTTGGATAGTTGATAGAAACGCATAAAGAGAAGAGGATGGATTTACTCATGGTTTTTATTTATCTACATGGGCAACCGATGGAAAAGTATAAACATGATGGAGAACTGGAACATGATTTTTATTGAACTGGAGAATGCATATGAGTATCCAAGGAGGTAATGTGGTAGGTTCTGAATAGGAATTGTGTACCTAGGAAAGCATATTGACACGAGGGTGTTGCTACAAGAGTGAGAAGGCTTTGTGGTGAGACATGCATTCCCATTAGCTATATATCTTCATTAGGGATCTGCATTAAGCCATTACCTATTATGGATGCTGTTTGCCAATGATGTTCCTTGAGCTGACCGTAAACTATTGTGCATGAGGGCACTGAAAATATACCTCCATTGAACCAAAAGTTGCAAGGATATGCACAAGTACTTAGTTTCAGGTAATAGCAAGGAGCCCACTGATATAATGTTAATCCAACACCCCTCACTTATCAACACAATCATGCCCAACACTGCAATTGAGCCTAACTATCTTTTCTGACCCCTCAACTTTTGTTCTTGATTGGTGAAAGCATTTTCGAAGGTCAAATGCATTTGCAGTGGTTCTTTTTCATAAATTCAAGAATTCCACATCTGACTATGAGATATAAATGCCCATGAATGTCCCTCACGGGATAAGTAAAATAACATTAAATAGCGTCATGTACTCATTTTTGGTATTTTCATAAGCTAAATAACTTCACACGCCCTTGTGTGAGTTCCTAATGATTTTTGGTCTCAGGTACAAGCATTTTTGGAAATTTGCTCCATTGGGAGGAGATCAAGCAGCTGTAGAACTCCCCGGAGACAGGATTTCTATCGGTCACAGCACCCAATGGCTTTGGTATTCTGTTTATGCAAGGTATTGTCTGTTATCATAACTAAGCTTGTCTTTGCGGAAGGCACACAGTACACTTGCAAATGTACGTGTGCTCTGCATTCCATTTCCCTGATTGCTCAATGCATATGCGCATATGGTTTTTTCCGCTTCTCTTGCTCATGATGCTTGTTCATGATATCAAGCATTTGTACATGTATGAGGAAAATACAGTGATTTCTCACAAGTACTGCTAATATTGTTTTGGCGAACATTCCATACAGGTGGGGCCCACTTTCATTGATCCATCCGATCCTCCTGATGGGCCCTAAATTGATGGCTTACACTGCAAGAAACACCCCTACCCTTCAGAAAACCCCATTCATCTGATTTTTTGGTTTGAAAATGGATAGTTAAATATATATATAGGCAATTTCTTGACATGGAAACAAGTCCACTAGGATTGTCAGTTGAGGTTGTTATTAGTTGATAAAAATCCATGGCTCCCTTGCCAAAAGAATGATTTCGTCACTCATGGGTGGGCTCCACCATTTTGAAATACTGATCTGCTGAGCACTGTTCAACGTCTCATACATGTACAGGTATGTGCATTTGGGTGTGGTTGATCCTAATTTTGCTTACTGTTTTTCCAATTCAGCAAACAAGTTAGTTGGCGCACAAGATCATTGGTGTTCTCGGACTGGACGAGGAGATTAATATTTGGAAGGGATTCAAGCCGCATATGAGGCGGTAATAGGTTCCACAACACATGCCACAGCAGCCATTCCTAGCATGCTTGTCTTGTGTGTATGTTTCTGTTTTCTTGTCTTTGTTTCTCCTTAATTCCATTCTGTAAAATGACTCTTCTATATTATGAATGCGGCTTCATTGTTCATATGATTTTTAATTATGTCACTGGTCTTGTGTTGGAAACCAACAGCCAAACTTGCCATTCTTAAACCTCATCAGTGTCCCACCCATATCAGATGGTGATATGAAAAGATGGCCCCACTTGATCAGGTCACCTCCTTAGAAGTCAAAGTTGGTGGATCTTGCTTCTTATATAGAATGGTTGGTGATAAGGTCCCTGGTGGAACTCATCTTGCAAGTATTTGGTTTAGTTTTGAATTTGAGTTAAATTTGGGAAGGTAGATTCAACAAGACTGGTGAAAGCTCATGACCACTTTTTAAGTTGTGGTGTGACACCCACAGTACACATGGCCTATATCCATGCCAATCTAGACCAACGCTGTGTAGAAAGTGAAACCCCCCATGTTTTACATTCCAGATCGAGCATTTTGGATTATGGGTCACTTGCAACCTAGATCGCTATTTTTAGGGCCCATTTGGATCTTAAGCTGCTTAAGATAAGTTACTTATGCCACAAGTAGCTTATCTTAGTTTCTACTTAATAAGAAAATAAGTATATTTGGTAAACAACATACTTATCAGCTTTTCCTCTCTTTCGTTTCTCCCATTCCTCTCTTCAATAACTTATGAAAAGTAAAAAAAGGTAAAAAAATTAACTGAAGTAATTATGTACTTTTAAGTAAAAAATTACTTATTACTAATCATAAATCAAACAAACTTATCTGAAATAAGTTACTTATCTATTGCTATAAGTAGAAACGGTAATTTATTTGGTTGTATCCAAACGGGCCCTTAGTGACCTGAATTAGTGCTCTTTGTTCTTACTATTGATTAAGTTCATGCAAATTTATATTTACGATGTAGAGAATTATATTTTTATTTATTTAGTTATAGCATAACATTATGCGGGGTCTATAACAATAACATCCTTCATTTCATATATAAAACTATGAGTTCATATATAAAACTATATCGCATATGGTATTTGATGTAGTATGGGTAGAGGATAACTAAATTGATTGCCAAAATTTCACAAATTCGGGCCAAAGGGGCCTTAATTGGGTAAAAAGGGCCTAAACACGTACTATAAGTTTATAACTTCCGACGGCCATAACTTTACGACCAGTTATCCATTTTGTACAAATAATATATTGTAGGAAAGCTATCAGCGAGCTGTACACTGGCCAACAACCTAAGGTTTGTTGCCCTCAAAACAGCTCCACAAATTTCAAGTCGAATTAGAGTTTTATGTTATAACTTGCTATCTTTAGCAAGTTCTCTTTTATTTCTAATGTTAGGGTCTTGAGAGTTGGGTTACGGTCTAAAGTCTTCGTTTTAGTCATCTAAGAGTTCTTTATGAGTCATGGTGGGATTAAATGTCTTATTACTACTTTTATTAATTTTTACTATTTTCGAGAAGTGTCCTATTTTGAGTAGAATTAGGGTCTAGGGTTTCTTTTGCTTATATAAATTGTACGCAACACTTTTATTTAAGAGGTGTTTGGATTGTAAGTTACTTTAGATAAGCTACTTATGGTTTCTATTTATTAAGTAAATAAGCTTGTTTGGTAAACAACGTAGGTGTCAGCCAAAACATAGAAAAGCATGTTGTGCTTCCAACATCACATAATTATTTATCCCTCAAGTTTGTTTGGTCCACCCTCATATTTATTGCCCATCATGCAAGGCCCATCTTGGATGTGAGCCATTCATCATTAGGGGCCGACCTTATGTAGGGCCGATCTTTGATGTTGGTCATCCATCATGTGGGGCCCACCATCAATATTATTTTCTATCATGTGGGGTTCACCTTCAATATCCACCGCCCATCCTATGGACCGTCCATCATGTGGGCCGTCCATCATGTAGAGCTTGGTTTGGATGTCAGCCACTTATCATTAGGGCCGACCTTTGGTGTTGACCATCCATGTGGGTCCCATTTTCAATGTAGACTGCTCATCATGTGTGCCCCACCTTCAATGTGAGTCATCCATCACGTAGGGCTTGCCTTGGATGTAGGCCATTTATCATTAAGGGTCAACCTTCGATGTGGACCATCCATCATTTGGGGCCCAATTTCAATGTCCATTGCCCATCATGGGAGCCCACCTTTGATGTTGACCGTCCATCATGTAGGCCCCACCTTTGAAGTGGGTTGTCCATTATACCGGCCCACTTCGGATGTGGGCTATTTATCATTAGGGCCAACCTTTAATGTGGACGATCCATTATGTGAGCCCACATACTAATATAGGGTCATCTATCATGTGGGGCCCACCTTTTATGTGGACTATCCATCGTGTGGGCTCCACCTTCAATGGGGACAATCCGTCATGTGGGGCCTCCTTTGATAAGGACTGTGAGAGAGCCTCCTTTGACATGGATCGTGATAAGAGAGAAAAGTAGAAAAGCAATGAGTTGAAATGCTAAAAAATAAAATAAAAAAAAGCTTAATGAAATAAGTAGCTTTTATCATTAGGTTAACTTTTATAATGATGCTTACCAAACTAACTTAAGTGAAAAAGTAACTTAATGACTTAAGATAAGTTAAAAAAGTAATTTAATGACTTAAAGTTAAAAAGTTACTTACTTGGTGGTATCCAAACAGGCCCTTAATAATACCAAATTTAATTTCTCATCTTTAGAGATTCTCTTTCCTTACAGATTCAAGGGCTACTCTTCAGAAGCAGACAGTGATCTCCTCTTTATCCGCACACACACACACACTACGTTATTATTAAAGTGATGCACATGACCTTACCCCTAGTATACCACATATTGGAGGAGGTAGCATACCGCATTGCCATTACCGTACCACATACCAAAGTGACCCATGATTCAAGTAAGCTTGATCTAGAAAAGTTTAGATGGAAAGTGGCCCGAAAACCACGCTGATCGGACAATTTTAACCATGGAGTTGGTGGCTTGAATGCTTAACATATAATGTTCAATGGTGCAGATTCACCAAGTAAACTTATAGATGATTGAGACTTGCCCAATCAATGTGAATTTTGGTTATGGCTCAGTTCACAATGAGGCCCTTGATTTGGTGAACCTTACCACACCTGTTTTATATCATCGTGCATGGCGGATGAGATACCACAATGTAGAATACTTACAGCGGACCTATTACCTGTATGCATGGTACTGACTTTCTAAACATGCCCCATGTTGGCATGATCAAATGGCCCAGGTATTCTCTTTGGCGGTTCTTCCATGACCATCTCTACTGTATATATCCTGATTAGCTTTTAGACATTTTTTTTAAAACCCTGCAAATAGATTTTGTAAGATGAACTTTTGAATATTGAAGGAGCATGAGAAGGCATTTCTAGCCCAGCTGGAAGACGGCTAGGCGTTTCAACAATAGGTCTCATGTTCGAGGGCTAAGGAGACACACTAACCCCACTAGTGGGTGGGTGCATGGTGTGACTAACCAAGTGGGTGTGTTGCCCAACTAACAGGGTGGGTGCGTTGCATGACTAACTTAAGCATGAGAAGACATTTCTAATAATATATATGGCTAATGTTTGTTGTATGGTTCAGATTTCACCCACAATAAGCCTATAGAAAGCCTGAATTTTATCCACAAAAAGCAACCTATCATTTTTCTTGAGTATTCTGTTCTCTTCAGATGGACTATAGCAACGGAAAAAGTGGGACTGGGTCGTCTGCCATCATAAACACTCCTCATTTCTTCCGTATAGCCTGTAGCGGGACCCTTTCCCTCCCTGTAACATACAAAGAGATTGGGTGGTATACACTTTTGGAGGAAGAAGGACCACTGCTGCTGAGTTTTGGCAGTGCAGTTCTCTCAACTTTCTTTCTTTAGCTGCTGAGGAACTACTAAGTGCCAGTGTATAATCCATCACACTTTACCATAGTAGCAAAGCTTTTCTCTTGGAATTTGTAAGGGCTGTTAATGGGCCGGACCCCAGGTTTTGAACTGTTCAGGCTCAGCCTATTCGAAATCTTAATTTTGCCTGGTCCAAACCCAGCCCATTGAGAGCCCTAGAATTTATCATGGCCCTGTGGACCCCACACTGAATGGGATGCAGTGCTGATATTTAATAAATCTGCCAGTTCCTTAGTTGCACTGGTAGACAGTGCAACATTAAGGTCGCGAGGTTGGCCTTAGTGTTCGAGTTCAATCCAAAGTGATCAGTATATGAGGTCTGAGGTTTTAAGCCCAGATACAAAATTTCAGCTGGACCTATGATTCAGTTGGGCCCCACCAAAGGCAAAAATGAGGGAGATTTGGAGGGAAACGGCAACCATATAAAATTTCAGGCGAAATTTGGTGTCAATGGTGTTATTGATATATCATCCAACCCTCCATTAGGTGAGGCCCACCAGGATGAAAGGGTATGTTAAAAGTTCAGGCTATTTCAAAAGTCATGCGGGCCCCACTGAATATTATTAGTTTTTTGGAGTGATTATATGGTTTCTGAAACTAGTGTGCCCCACAAGAGTTTCTAACGATTGTGATATAGATAAGTAGCCTATTTTTACACATACAAATTACAGGTAGGCTCCTCACACCTCCACCTTATGGCTTTGTGGGCCCCACCATGATGTATGTGTTTTATCCACATTGTCCATCCATTTTACCAGTTCACTTTAGGGCATGATCCAAAAAATGAGACAGATCAAAATCTCAAGTGAACCACACCACAGGAAACAGTGGTGATTGAATGCTCACCATTAAAAGCTTCTCATGGGCCATAAAAGTTTTGAATGAGGCTGATATTTGTGTTTTTCCTTCATCCAAGTCTCTGTGACCTACTAATGGGTTGGATGGCAAATAAAATTACAATGGGCCCTCGAAAGTTTTCAATGGTGGATCACCAATGTTTTCCATCTGCCTCACTTTTTGGCTCATGTCCTAAAATAATGATTGAAAATTGATGGTGACATACACATACATTCTTGAGTTCCATAGATCACATAGTGCACCGTCTAGTAATGACGTGGCTCTTGGCAGTGTCAGCATGCAATGCAGTTTAGGTATGACCAAAACTCACCCAAGATTTTAATAACAAAACTTTTCCAAAAAAGATAATATTTAAGAATATCATTTGGGAGATGAGGGTTAGGGCCTTATTTTTGTTTGGCCCATCTATAGCCGCTAAAGCCCCTAGTGTTATCTCTGCTGCTTGGGACTTTCCTACAACTCTTATCATTGTCCGCCCCTCCACTTGCCACCTTATTCGGCGATATATATCCCATCCGAGTTGGACCATAGCTTGCGCTAAGATTTTGACTATTACGGTTGGGCTTCTTTGCTACCCTCCCAATGATGTTCCCATTTGGGGAATAGTCTCTGATTACAACACCTTACCCATCTTCTCTATTGATCATCATGCAGGTTGTAGCATTTTGGTAGGAAACCAGCAGAGCTCCCATGCCATTGAAGACCCGATGACCTCTACTTGGGAGATGCACCTTTTTGCTAAGAGACTGCACTCTTTTGCTGCTTTTAATAATTGTCACATTGGAGTTATTCTTAATCGCTTGAGAACAGCACTTCTTACTTTGACTGACATCCCCTTGCATTCTCCTACCAGATTTGTAATGGAGAGTAAGATTGCAAATTTGATGTGATGCCGGCTCAAGCTATGGGTATCTCCCTTCTTAGTTTGATAGTTTTTTCCTCGCTTTCTACTTCGTTTTCCTTTCTTTCCCTCCTCTTTCCTCCCTTGCGCCCGGGATGTGGGTTGCTTCTCTTCTCTGTTTTTTTCTTCTTCATTTTCTTGGGGCCCATCCTGCTTTATTTATCATTTTCAGGCTTAGTCCTGAGTAGGTAATAAAAGAGTTTTCCTCGCTTACTTGCCAAAAAAAAAAAAAAAACTCACCCAAGATGGTGCGGCCCTTGCCGAGAGGGCCATCTTGGCGTATGTATTCTGTATCCATGCCATCCATACATTTTTCCATACCATTTTAGGACATTATCCTAAAAATGAAGAAGATTCAAACATCAAGTATACCATACTCTAGAAAACAGTGGTGATTGAATGCTCTACCATTTAAAACTTCTTAGGTGCACTTTAATGCTTTTGTACTGTTTATTTGCCATCCAATCCATTGATAAGGTCACATAAGCCTGGATGAATGGAAAAAATGAATATCAACTTGATTTGAAACTTTTGTGGCACATTAATCGTAAATCACCACTGTTTCCTATGGTATGGTCCACCTAATCATTGGATCTACTTAAGTTTTGGGATAATACCCTAAAATGATCTGGAAAAATATATGGACAGCCTAAATACAGAATGCATATGTCAAGCTGCCCCATGGCAAGGGCCGCACCATCGAGTTCTGGTTATCACCTAACCCACTTCCAAAAAACAGGATGCGGGTTGACTATCGACGGCTCGCTACAGAAGTAACTTCACCAGCTTTTGTGAGCCCCACCATGATGTATATGTTATATCCACGCGTCTTTTCATTTGGAGAGATCATTTTAAGGCATAAGCCAAACAATGAGGCAGATCAGAAGCTTGAGTGGAACCACCATAGAAAACAGTGGGTACACAGTCACACCCACTGTTGAAACCTTTTTAGGGCCCATCGTGATGTTGATTTGAGATCCAACCTGTTCATAAGTTCACACAGACATGGACGAAGAAGGGAAAACATAAATATCAGCTTGACAGGAAACCGATAGGTGTTTGACCCCCACTGTTTTTTTGTGTTGGGTCCACTTGAGCTTTAGATCTACCTCATTCTTTGGCTCATGCCTTAAAATGATCTCTCCAAATGAATGTACAATGTGGATACGACACTGGCACCGACACCAGGGTAGGGCCCACAAAAGCTGAGAAAAGACATGAAAATGTCCCCAAAAAAGCACCCAGCCCAGACAAAATCAGAACAAAAAAGACAAAAACAAATCGATTCCCAAGTTGGACCCAGATCGATAGCTCAAGTGGTAGACTTGTTTCAACACTGTGTTCATGGTATCGATTCCCAAAGTGGGATGGCTAACATTGCCCTGTGACTAATAAGTGGGGTTTCTATACTAACCTTAAATAAATAAAAAATAAAAAAAAGTTCCCTTTAGGGGGCATTTGGATCATAAGTTGCTTAAGATAAGCTACCTCAAGTAGATTATTTGGTTTCCACCTATTAAGTTATACTAATTAAGGCCCCGTTTGGATGTAGGGAAATAAGCTGTTCTTTTTAGTGACACCAATTGTTTAGTTACTTATCCTGTATAAGATAATTTGATTAACATTAATTTAATGGTTATTTATTTATTGAAAACAGGGTAAGTATTTCAATTTTTTTTTTCTCACCCGCTGAGGATAGATTGAAATCATCTCTTTTTCTCTCAAAACCCCTTTACTTAAAACCTTAAAACCATGATGTCCGTTCAACGGATATAGAAAACTACTCCGTCTAGCCTTCTAAGCCCTACCGTGCTAGCATCTAGCATGGGTCCTACCATGCTGTATGTTAGAAATCCACACCGTCTATCCATCTTGTCAGACCAGCAATGAAGCAAATTCAAATCACAAATGGGCTGCATCACAAGTAGCGGTGGAGATTGAACTCCCACCGTTGAAGCCTTTCTAGGTTCCATCACATGGTTCTTTTGCCACGTGGACGGCTGTGATGCCTCTCAATCCGTGAAAGTGTTCACGACATGTAGATGGATGTAGTGGGACCAAAAGGCCTTCTAAGATCTAAATGGTCCACAATATCAAAATAGATGATGCATAGTTCTTGTTCGAAGAAATGACGAGAAGAGAGGTGCACATCATAGCTGTAAATTGTGGTACATGGGCTGATAAGTACGTTGTCTACCAAACATACTTATTTGTTTAATAAGTAGAAACCAAGATACGTTAAGAGGCATAAATAGCTTATCTAAGTAACTTACAATCCAAACAGGCCCCACATAACTTTAAATAAAAAAAGTTACTTATAATTGATCTTAAATCAAACTTACTTATCTTAAATAAGTCATTCTTTGCTGCTCTAAGTAGAAAAAGTAACTTATCAGGTGGTGTCCAAACGGGCCCTTACTGGGTAGAGACAGAGAGTCCGACAGCACCATACGTCCTTATGTGATCTTGAAACGGGACTCAGATTACCCGAGGTGGGTACCGGTCGGTGCTCTATGGGCCCCACCATGTGTTTTATCAACGCCATACATCAATTTTGCCAGTTAACTTTAGTGTATCAATGAGCCCAAAAATAAGGCAAATACAGATCTCAGGTGGCCACACCACGGCAAATAGTGGTGATTAAACGTCGACGGTTGAAAACTTCATGGGGCCTACTGTAATATTTATTTGCCATCCAGCGATGAAGGGAAAATATTAATTTGATCCAAAAAAAAAATTGTGCTCCCTAAGAAGCTTTTAATGGTGGGCGTTCAATCAACACTAGTTCCACTAGTTCCTTTGGTGTGGTCCACCTGAAATTTGGATCTGCCTCACTTTTCGCCTCATGACTTAAACTAAGCTGGAAAAATAGATGGATGGCGTGGATAAAACACACACATCGTGGTGGGCCCATAGACGACGGACCAGCACCAACCTTGGTACTGGAGGGGTCCCTACCCATTCGGACAGCTTCTGCAAACAATAAAAAGGGGAAAGCGGATTAGCTATTACCTGGGAACAGCTTAGTGGGTGTTACCCTAACTGCGTGGGGTGCTGCATCTTGATGCATTTTTAATAGCCGTCCATCTGTTTTTCCATCATCTCATTTTAGTACGTTATCCCAAACCAAACCCTAAGAAGATCCAAATCTTAGATGGAACATACCACTGGAAACAGTGATGAATGAATAAAAAACTTTTTTGGTCCACAAAGTTTTTGGATCAAGCTGATCTTTACATTTTACCTTCATCCGTATCTTTTTTACATTATCAAAAGGTTGGATAGCAAATAAAATTACTAAAATTTTACTATGGGCTCTTTAGCATTTCTAATGGTGAGGCACTCAATCACCACCGTTTCCAGTGGTATGGTCTACCAGAGATTTGGATCTGCATAATTTTTGTAACCCCATCCTCAAATGGGCTGGAGAAATGGATAGACGGTGTGGATATACAAAATATCATCCATGTGGGTAATAACCACTAAGTTGTTCCCATGTAGAGCTAAACGTAGAGCTGCACACCTGCCGAGCTTGGCCCTGCTTGAGCTTGGCTTGATCAGTGGCCCATTGAGCTTAAGCTTGGCTCGGCTTGAGCATCGAGCTCAAAATAGCCACTTGAGCTTGGCTTTTTGGTTGAGTCGAGAGAGCTTTGTTCAAGCTAAGCCGAGCTTTGTCCTATTTTTTTTTCTTTTTTTTTTTTTTTAATTATAGAAATGTATAACTACCAACCCAACCCAACCCAACCTGCTGTCTTGAGTCACCTGACCCGACTCCAATCTGACCCAAAAAATCTCCAAAACTAGCCCCATTTTAGGATATTCCATATTTTAAATAAAATAGATCTAAAATAAAAAAAATCCACAAAAACCTACCTATTTGGGAAGAATGAAACCTAGGGTGGGTGCGTGTCGGCCCATGCGAGCGTACTAAGCGTCTGGTTTGGGTTAGGCATTCGCTGCTCAGGTGCGGTACGGGTCATGAAATGCTGGTGGCCGAGGAGGAAGCTGAAACGGAGAGAGAGAGAGAGAGAGAGAGAGAGAGAGGGGGGGGGGGGGGGGGGGGGGGGGGGGGGGGGGGCGCGGGCTGGGTGGGAGTGAAAATGAAATGAAAAGGGGGGGGGCGCTGGGTGAGAGTGAAAATGAAATGAAAAGGGGATGGGTGAGGGTCGAGTAAGGTTATGTTTTGTTTCATTATATATATATATATATATATATATATATATATATATATATATATATATAAGTTTGTGAAAACATTATTGTAGACACCACACCTTGGGGATTTGTCGACCATCGACTGACCATCAGCCAACGGACACCTGGTGGCGCAAATCTTCCACCGCAATTCTCCATTCAATTCCTTCAGATCTTGCATGAAGAAATGGTGACACGTGTCTGTTAGCTTACGATCAGCCGACGGTCTCAATGCTTATATAAACAACATTCTTCCCCCGAGAAACAAGGACGGATGTAGAGAGGGAGATAGGCAGAGCAATATATATAGTTTTATTTCCGTTTCTGCCTTGATGTCTGCCCCCTCGGACCCTTGTAGCTATCATATCTTCTCCCTAGGGTTTTGCCTCGACCCCACCAGAAAGTCAAATCTTGAAAGCCAGCCAGATCAACACGTGAGAAGGGCCAAGATTAGGGGCATCCGACTACCCATTTTCTGACTAAAAAAAAGGCGTCTAATTCCCCTTTTCTCTTTCTCACATTTCAATCGAAACTCAAGACACAATTCATTCTGCATATTTCCTCCTCGACAAATACTAACCATTTTCCTTTATTTTATTTACATTTCTGCTATTTATATTTATCTTATTTACCTGCCCAGGGTTTCGCCCCTGCGAAGCAAGGCTAGAGTTATTTCTATTTCCTACATTTTTATTTTGTTTGCCTGTCATTTGTCTATCAACATTACGAAGTAAGGCTATGACTGATTTATTTTTCTCTTTGTCGCCTACCCGCCCCCCTCGTGGGGTTATGCGCAATATGACAATATAACTAACTATTCTGCATAATTTCCTAAAAACTGCATGTCCCTCACAGTAGACTGTACGTGAGTACGGGCGAGAGAAGGTGCCTAACCCCTTCTTCTCTCGTAACCGAGACCCTTACCTAGAACTCTAGTGACGCAGGCCAATACCAAGAGTCATACTGGCCGAAGGATCTTCCTGATTCTTTGGTCACATCAGGCAAGTTTACGGCTCTGACAAACCGTAAGCTTAAAAACTGCCAAATCGGCTAGTGATGACTATAGTCCTTTAAATACATATTTTAGCCTCTTGGAAAGGTTTTACATAACTACGGCAACCAAGCTGGGCCAAGCAAATCATATGAAACATGCCATTATCAGAATCAACCGCACGGACTATTAATAGAAGCACCATCCGGTGAAAAGAATTCTTTCGAACTGCATTGCACATATCTCAAACCCGTGCGCACGCGCACCGTCGGGATGAGGGTGTTCACAAGTACATTTTTTTCCAAGATCGACCCTCGGCTCGAATTCAACTCAAAATGCTCGGGCTCGAACTTGACTCGAAAGCTTAATCGAGCCAACTCGATCATGTTCGTTCGGCTCAACTAGATGGCCAAGCTGAGCCGAACATGAACCAGGGTGGTCATTCGTCGAGCCTAGCTTGAATAGGGCAAAGCTCAGCTCGATGTACAACTGATATGACGCGGTTTTAGTGAATTAGGTCTTAACCACACCTAATTCGCTAAAACGACGATATACTAGGGATAACACCAAACAACTCCTATCATAATCAACGGCTCCTCGAACTCCCCCCAACAAACCCCAGCGGAGCCACCACACTTGGTCAGTCCTCTGCACATCCTCAATCAACAATTCCATCTAACTAATGGCGTGGATATACAATACATACGTCAAGGTGGGGCCCACAATAAGGGCCATACCTAATCCACTCCCTTGGATTTAGACCTTCTTCCAGTGACACAAACCATTTATCTAATAAGGCTTCCCTGGGATGGGGACGCCAAAACAAAAAAGCCCCTTAGATTGAATATTAACCATATGAAATGTACAATATTGTTAATGTTTAAAGCAAACTTGGGGGCCACACAAGTTTTGGATCAAGCTACAAGAATTCAATTCCCAATGATTCCTATAGTGTGGTCCATTGAACTTTGGATCGGCTGCAGTTTTTAGCTGGTGCCCTAAAATGAGCTTGCAAAAATGGATGGATGGTGTGGAAAAATGGATGGATGGTGTGGATAAAAACATACATCATGGTGGGGCCCACAGAGCTTTGACACTAGCGTTGTGGTCACCACAAACTCTCATTGAGATTGGCCAATGTTTTGGTGGGTCTTAAACTCACACAATTGTATGGCACTGTGTGTTCCACCCGTTAGTGGGTCCTACCTCATATTTGGGATGAAGTGTTAATCTGAACTATATTTAACAGTGGGACGGACACTAGAAGAAACACATGCCTTTAGCCATAAATTTTTAGCCTTGGTCCAACAAACGAAGGCTAAATGTGCTTTTTAGCCTTAGTTGCTATGGAACTGAGGCGAAAAGTTAACTTTTTGCCTCGGTTACAAAGAAACTGAAGCTAAAAGTCCTCTTTTTTTGCCTCGGTTGCAAAGGAATTGAAGTTAAAAGTTCACTTTTTTTCTTCAATTACAAAGGAATCAAGGCAAAAGATAAACCTTTTCACCTCAGTTGCAAAGGAATTGAGGCTAAAAGTCTGCTTTTTTGCCTCAGTTATTAAGGAACCGAGGCTAATTAAAGTCCACTATTTCATCTCGATTAGTGAGAAACCGACACTAAAAAGTCTATTATTTTGCCTCAGTTGGTAAGAAACCAAGGCTAATAGCCCACCATGTTGCTTCAATTAGTAAGAAACTGAGGTTAAATATTCATAGTGGGTGAGAAATTAAGGCTAAAAGTTTACCATTTTGCCTCAATTTTATGAAACTGAGGCTAAAAGTCTACCATTTTGCCTCAGTAGGTGAGAAATCGAGGCTAAAAGTATACCATTTTGCCTCAGTTGATGAGAAATCATGGCTAAAAGTTTACCATTTTGCCTCAGTTGGTGAGAAATCGAGGCTAAAAGTCTACCATTTTGCTTTCGTTAGTGAGGAACCAAGGTTAAAAGTCTACTATTTTGCCTCAATTGGTGGGAAACCGAGGCTAAAAGTTTACTATTTTGAAGTCTACCATTTTGCCTCAGTTGATGAGAAACTGAGGCTAAAAATTGAATTTAGTCTCAGTTAGAAACAACGGAGGCTAAAAACTTGATTTAGCCTCATTTCAAGACAACTACAGCTAAAACGGTTCTTTTAACCTCAATTGAAAAACTAGGGTTATAGAAGGGTTTTTTAGCCTTGATTACTAAAAGGGAGGCTAAAGCCTTTAACCACGGGATTTCCAACCTCAGCTTGGGCAACTGAGGCAAAACCGAGGCTAAAGGCTTTAGCCTTAGTTTTTAACCTTTTTAGCTACAATTTTGAACTGAGGCCAAAGGCCTTTTTTCTTGTAGTGGGAGTGGATTAAAGAACTACTTGATGATGGGGTCAACATAGCTAACCACACCACCGACTAGTTGGATGGTGGGGCCTGGCTGTGGGATTTTTATTGCAATAGCCCCCTGGTGTGGCTATTTTTTCTAAAAGTCCAATTTCTTGTGAGGCTCATCTTTTTTGGCCTTTTCATGAGAAATTGGAAATGTTTGGGTCCAAAATGCCCATCTGACTCTCCGCACTTGCCATCCTGCGTACGTCCACGAGGAGGCGAAAGCCCTCTTGGGCATTTCAAAGGAGCTCCACCCGTGGGCCCCACCACGATACATATGTTACATCCACACCGTCCATCCTTTTTGCCACATCATTTTAGGCCATGGGCCCAACTCTGAGAGAGATCGCAGGTGGTTCACACCATATGGAACAGTTGACACAATGACATCTATGGTTGAAACCTTGCTAGGCCCCACTATGATGTTTCTTTGCGATCAAACCTTGGGCAGAGGCCCATGTGGCCTGATTTAAGGGAAAACACAAATATCAGCTAGATTCAGAACTCTAGTGGACCACACCATGGGAAATGGTGGAGATTTAACGACCACCATTGTAAACAGGTGGGGCCTATGGGGCCCCACCGTGAGATTTATATGCCACCCAGCCTGTTGATAAGGTCACGTAGACCTGGATGAAGAGACCATACAAATACCATCTCGATCCAAAGCTTCTAGGGGCCACACGAGTGAGCCCCGCCGATGGCCCACCTCGTGGGATCCACCCTGATGTTTGTGTTTTATCTAAGCTGTCCATCCATTTTGCCATATCATTCTAAGGCATGGGCCTAAAATGAACCAAATACAGATCTCAGGTGGGCTACACCAGCTAGAATAGTGGGGACAATGATGTCCACCGTTGAAGCCTTCCTACAATGCTCAGGGGGAACCCACGGTGCTCAGGGGGAATCCACAGTGCTCAGGGGGAAACCGCAGTACTCAAGGGAACCCATAGTGCTCAGTGGGAACTCATAGTGTTCAGGGGGAATCCACAATGCTCAGTGGGAATCCTGAGTGCTCAGGAGGGAACCTCATAGTACAACAAGCCCCACTATGATGTTTCTTTGCCATCAAACCTTGGGGCTCACCATGATGTATGTGTTGTATCCACATCATCCATCCATTTGAAGAGATCATTTTAGGGCATGTGTAAAAAAATAAGGCAGATCCAAAGCTCAAGTGGACCCCACAACGAAAAATAGTGGGGATTAAACGCCTACCATTAAAAAATTCTAGGGGGCCACAAAACTTTTTGATCAAATTTATATTTGTGTTTTGCCTTCGTCCATGTCCGTGTGAACTTATAAACAAGTTGGATCTCAAATAAACATCATGGTGGGCCGTATGAAGGTTTCAACGGTGGGCGTAACTGTCCCCACTATTTCTATGGTGGGGTCCATTTGAGTTTTGAATCTGCCACATTCTTTTTTTCAAGCCATAAAATGATCCCTCCAAATGGTTTGGCAGTGTGGATACAATACACACATCATGGTGGGACCCACAACTTAAAATGATACGGAAAAATAGATGAGCAACATGGATAAAACAGATACATATTGGTGGGAGCCATACGGTGGGCCACTTGTTGGGCAGCGTGCTGCCTGCAGTGTGGCACCCAAATGGGGCCCCAAGAGTTTTGAATCAAGGTGAGCCTAAGGAAGGCTTCAATGGTAGGCATCACTGCCTCACTATTTTCTGATAGTGGGGCCATGGGGCCTTTGAATCAAGATGATATTTTTGTGATCCCTTTATACAGGTCTATATGACCATATCAACAGGATTGGATGACAAATAAACATCACGGTGGGTCCGGAAAAGTTTCAACAGTAGACATCCCTATACCAACTGTCTGCTATGGTATGGGTCACTTGCGATCTAGATCTGGCCCAAAATGGGGCCCAAAGCCTAAAACGATTTTCAAAAAAAGGAAGGACGACATGGATGAAACATATAAAACATGGTGAGCCCGTCCACGCGTAAGAGGGCGTCCATGCATGTAATAGCCCCCACGAGTGGAACACCCGTCAACGCCCAAGGGGGCTTCCACCTCCTCGTGGACGTACGTAGGACGGTAGGTGCGGAGGATCAGAGGGGCATTTGGGACCCAAACTTTTTCAAATTCTTGTGAAAAGGCCAAAAAAGATGAGCCTCATGAGAAATTGGACGTTTAGTAAAAATATCTACCACTGGTGGCTATTACAATAAAAAAATCCCACAAGCAGTTTTAATGTGAAATTGGACACAGACTAGGTACTACCCCGCCTGTCCCGATCTCCGAAACAGTCTGGGCTTTGAGTGGCCCACAGCGATGTATGGGTTTATAAACACCGTTCATCCATATATATATATATATATATATATAATTTGAGAATACGAGCTCAAAACTGAGGCAGATCTAAAGCTTAAGTGGACCACACAGTCATGATTAAATGCTCAATGTTAAAACTTCTTGGCATCTGCGGATATTTTGGATCAAACTGAAATTTTTGTTTTGCCTTCCTCTATGTCTATATGACCTTGTGAACAGGTTGGATAGAAAATAAACATCATGGTGGGCCCTAGGAAAATTTCAACAGTGGGCGTCATTATCACTGTTGCTTCCCATAGTGTGGTCCCCCTCAGCCTTTGATCTGCCTCATTTTTTAGCTTATATCCTAAAATTATATGGAAAAATGGATGGGCGATGTTGATAAGCCCATAAATCACAATGGATCCCTCGAAGCCCCAGCTTGTTAGGAGCTCCAAATACGCGAGGGTAGTACCTAATCCGCGTGCTGTAAAAGGGATCATAGTTGAAAATGCCTAAATTTTATGAAGACATTTGTGGCATTGGCCTCATGTGTCAAAGCTATTTATTTATCTAGCTTGCTGGGCACTGTTTGGATTTTGGCTGGACCAAAATGCCCCTCTTCCACACCCTGCCATACATCCTCTCGTATGGCAGCAACTTTTTGGGGAAATTGACAGGGCCTTTTGATAATTGGGTGTGAGCCCCACAAGATCAATTGTTGGGGCCACCCCTCAGCTGATATGATCTATTTACTTTAATCAGACATCTATGAACTTACAGGAAAGTCATTTTAAAAAAAATTGGAGCTTTTTGAATGCCCCCCTGCCACACCTCCTCTCGTACGGCAATAGCTTTTTGTGGAAATTGACAGGGCCTTTTGAGAATTGGGTGTGGGCCCCACAAAATCAATTAGTGGGGCCAACCCTCAGCCGATCTGATTGTTTCACTTTAACCAGACATTTGTGAACCTACAAGTAGGGTTGTCAACGGGCCGGATCTTGGTCCGGATTCGCTCCGGATCCAAACCGATTTTATCAGATTCGGATCAATAATCCGGATTATCGGGTCGGATTCGGATCTTGTTAATCGTATCCGTTTAAATTTTGGGTCGGATCGTGATCACCTTGGATATGCTCCGATTAAGATCCGATTCGAATTTAAAATGAATTAAATAATATTATATATATATATATATATATATATATATATATATATATATATATATATATATATATATATATATATATATATATATATATATATATATACATATAAAAAAAACCACATATATTTTATCTCAAGTAGACCATAGTATTTACCATCCAACCTATTGAATAGTATCCACGTGTATTCGGATTGGGTCGGATCGGAGTCGGATCGGCCAAATCTCAATCGGGTCAGGTTTGGATCAAATGTTTAAAGATTCATCGGATTTCGGGTCGGAATCGGATCATCGGGATCACAAATCGGGTCGGATCAGATCAGTGTTAAAAGGTCAATAGTTCAATAAGGCCTATTCGGCAAAAGTCTATGTAATAAGGCACATTCACGTTTTTACTACTATAAATAAGAGTACATGGGTAGGGCATTAATACACCCTAAGCATCTCATGTTCTCTCTCTCTCTCTCTCTCTCTCTCTCTCTCTCTCTCTCTCTCTCATTGTTTCTTTCTTCCATCTTTCTTCTCCTTCTTCTTCTCATTGTAGCTTCTCATATGCCCTCAATATTAGCACCATGTAGTCGTTCAACAAATATAAAGACATAGTTTAAGGGTTTTGCTAACATCCCAACCCTCATGGGGACTTTGGCAATGTCCCCAAAGCTTTTAAATGACACATGGGATGACGCATTACCAATTTGAATTCTTCATTCATTCATACAACTAGGAGCAAGCCATGGTGCAAAAATCACCCCAATCGGATGCTTCTAAACATCTGATCAATTGCATGGAAAATGGTGGCCAAGATTGAGCAGAGAAACAAAATAAGTCCAATCATCATCTTGAGACATCTATTTGATAGATCCCACTTTGTATTACTTATGATTCCAAAGTAGCACTTCGGTTTGATGATTCTAACCATGTGATATGTGGCTTGTAAACAATGGGCGGTTTAGCAAATTGGTCCCATTCGAAGGGCTAGGGTCGTCTGATTGTCATGATTCTTGCACCATGGCTTACTCCCAATGACACTATTAATGAACCATCCCAATTGATGATTGGGTATCCCATGTGTCATTCAAAAACTTTGGGGATGTTAACGTCACCATGAATGTGGGACATTAGCAAAACCCTAGCATAAATTATCTAATTTACTTCCATATTAGATGTTTCATAGGCCTTCCTACTTCCTGAGTTTTTTTTTTTTTTTTTCTTTGAGAATCAATGGTTCTTCATATTCATGTTAGGAAGTTTGTGGCATAATTTTGATGCCGGCTGCCAACCTGACACAACGGGGACTAGAAATGAGAGCATAGAACTCCCATAGGCACAATGTAATAGACTATTCCATAGGTTGTTTACAATCAAGTGCTATCTAGTTAGTCTATTACATAGGTTGATTACAATCAACGAGTTGAGATAAGGCTTAGATGATGATGATGACGACCCCTCATCTAAGAGAAGCATATTAATAGTGTAGTTACTGAAACAACATACCACTTGTCTTTCTGGACTTGGCAGAAAAATGGAGATATTCAGTTCTGGGAAGCTGAATGTGTCAAGATTGATGCTGCAAATAAACGGGTTCATTGCTGTTCTACTAATAGCATGATTTTGAAAGGGAAAGAAGAATTTCTTGTAGACTATGACTACTTGGTGATAGCAATAGGAGCTCAGGCAAATACATTCAACACTCCTGGTGTGATGGAGCACTGCCATTTTCTGAAGGTAAACTTCCATTCACCAGCTTTGTAGAGGATATACTGCTCAAGTACCATCTTCTCTCTTGTTTATAGGACTGCCATTGATATTCCAAAATTCTTCAATTGATGCTGCTTATATCTTGGACATGTATCATTTAGTAAATGGTGTCAACTCTATGATTAGTACACTTTGGTGATAGATCCAGTCAGTCCAATTGCTGCACCACCCTTGGATGAGACAGGTCAGAATTGTGCTGATTGCAAGTTCATAACTATCCATTCCATACCCCATCTATGGATGGTCAAGAAAAATTTGGAGCAATGATTCAGGAAAAAAAATTCTATAGATCAAATGGTTAGGAATGGTCAATCCCTACTACATTTGACCAATGCCCATAGATGTGCATTGATTGACACGTACACCATTCTTATCAGTTGTAGGCTTGGTACCATTTAGTAAATGGATCTGGCCTCTAGCAATAAGTTGCATCTTGCATCCTTGTACAGTGCACGAAGTTCATTATTTCTTCCCAAAAATGCGCATTTTCATGCAGGAAATAGAGGATGTTCAGAAGATTCGTAGGAGTGTTATTGATTGCTTTGAAAGATCCAGCCTTCCAAACCTCAGTGAGGATGAGAGGAAGACTGCTCTCCATTTTGTAGTTGTTGGTGGAGGTCCAACTGGAGTGGAATTTGCTGCGGAGTTGCATGATTTTGTCTCTGAGGACTTAATTAAGATATATCCCACAGTTCAAGATCTAGTAAAAATAACAGTTATCCAGTCAGGGGATCATATTTTGAACATGTTCTTTATGGATTATTGTTGTGTGAAGGCTAATTGCAAGTATTTCTTTCCACATGAGTTCTGTGGGCACAAAATAAAAATAAAAAAAATCGGGCCTAATGGATGATCCTAACCGCTCGATATAAGTGGGGTGCACAGATGGGCGGCTTTCGTTTCCTTTCCTCAAATCAAGCGCTCCAGATCATCCAACCAACCTGATTCTCCGGGATGTCCTGTATATGGTGCAGGCCATCAGATGAGGAGTCTGGATCTTGTACGCTTCTGCCACTTCTCCCCATATGAGCTCTTGTGCAATAATACATGCAATTGTGTGCAATCAGCATTCCTCATTATTGTTAACATGCTCAGAAATCTGGGTTGCTCCCTCTTGCAAACTGTGAAGCACAAAACATTTGTTCACATGGAACCTTCACCTTCTCTGGCCTTCAAAGTTCTCTTGAATATTTTTGTTTTGCTACTGTAGGTGATGTTTTGTATGTGATGTTAGCATTTGTCTTCAAACCTACACTATTTAAATTTCTATTCGGATACATTGTTTTAGATTTGTTTGACATCCTCGTCATGAGCTGAGAGGCTTTAACACCTGAATTTTTCTTATTTACATTTCTTAACTTTAATGTTATTTTAGCAATAAAACTTTTTAGGTGTTGTCTGGACAGGAAGGTTTCTAAAGCATCATTTAAAAATCTTGATTCTAGTGGAGGCCCACACCGCCTCACTGCAAAATGATAACTTCCACAATGGAAATTTGACATGATTATCATCATAAAATATTGAGTTGAAATTATCTTTGTTTTTCTCCCCAAAGATGAGTATTCCAGAGATCCTGAGATCTTGTACATTCCAGGTCGTGATCTGGCACGAGCCCTTAATTACATCGAATGATCGATGACCCTTGATTAAAAGGCAAAAGACTAGTCAGCAGGGACTATGGTCTGAGAGTCTGTGGTCATAGAGACCTGTATTTGTTTTGTTATGGACCGAACCATCTTTGTATTAGTCAGATGTCTATGTCCCATGTTTTGGCCGGAGATCCGGGCTGAGACTATCCAGGTTTATGACTGAGAAGGACGACTCTGGGCCTGCGCCTGTCAATGTATGGACAGGTGACCTCGGGAAGTCCACTCTGCAGTTGTGTATACCTGCGTAGCCCAACCGACGGATGCCGTTTTTAATGGGTAGGGCATCGACTGTTGTGTTGTGGCAGTTCATAACAATCGTTTTGTAGTGAATTGAAACTCTTTGGTATGGTTTATCGTGATAACCATAGTCCCGTTCGTCTAGCTTTCGACTCAAATCGGATCACATCTTTACAGTAAATATAAATGATGACATGTTTGCATAGTTCTGGATGCTGGCGGCGTCTCTTTCGAGAAGTCATTTCATTCATCGTGTCGAATCAGATTGAACTTTGAAGATGCGCAATTCTGCTCACTTAGAGATCCTGAAACATTCATTTGACCATTCCATTGTGTCCGGAACGCTCGAAATACCCAAAATAGGCTCAAGTGGCACTTGAAAACACTTAAAATTGAGTCCGGTGCACCCATGAACATGTTTTGGAATTGGCTGATTTTTTTGGGTGCATGGGACATAATTTATAGGTGCGTGGGAGTCCAACGCACCCTGAAAATACATGTCTGAATTATGTTGATTTTACGGATGCGTGGGATAATTTTCGAGTGCGTTGGGGTCCAATGCACCCTGAAAATACAAATCCGCTTTTTGTTGAATTTTCGGGTGCGTTGAGCTATTTTCGGGTGCGTGGGAGTCCAATGCACCCTGAAAATACAAGTCTGTTTTTTGTTGAATTTTCGGACGCGTCGAGCTATTTTCAGGTGCGTGGGAGTCCAATGCACCCTGAAAATACGTATCTGAATTATGTTGAATTTTCGGGTGCGTTAAGCTATTTTCGGGTGCGTGCTCACACTTATGTTTTTTTTATAATCCGGACCTGCGGTGGTGTTGGTCAGAGTGACCTTCCGGTGGAAGATGTCGGCGATCGGAAAAGAATTTCGGTCACCGAGAAAGTTTTTTCGGCTGTCGGAAAGGGATTCCGGCGAGGGTTTCCGGCGACAAATCCCAGATACTCAGGGGATAATAGCTCTCTCTCTCTCTTAATCTGTACCAATGAACAGTGGGAGGGGGTATTTATACCCGAGAATACCGGACAGCGACCAATGAGGAGCTGCCGCGTATGACGCACCCCAAATATCCTTTGACGCACCCTTAAATGGACGCGTGGGAGCTCTGACGCACCCCAAAATGAGATTCTGAGATGTGCTGATTTTATGGGTGCGTCGAGCTATTTTTTGGGTGCGTTGAGGTACAATGCATCCAAAAAATGCAACGCTGGTCCTTTGTGATTTTATGGGTGCGTTGGGCTATTTTTGGACGCGTTGGGCAATTTTAGGGTGCGTTGAGGTCCAATGCGCCCTGAAATTGCAGTTCCGTATTTTCTGAATTTACGGACGCGTCGAAGGTATTTTTCAGATGCGTCAAGCTATTTTTCGGATGCGTCAGAGGTGAAATACATCCTAAACCACTTGTTGAATTTTCATGATTTTAAGGGTGCGTCAAGCTGAATAATTGGGTGCGCTTGGCGTACTCGTGTTTTGCAAATTTGGGTTTTGGGAAACGGAGGGCTTGTGGGGCCCGTTTCTCGGTGAATCGCCATGCACTGCTTATCATAATTCATGAAGGATGCCTCCGCTTGATTCTGGTCGGTTTCGATCACGGTGATCCGTGGGGTCCACCGGACAAAAATGGCTAAGTACTGGATCTTTTTGCAAATCTGGGTATTTGGGTGCATCGGGTCCATTTGCATCTTTTACACTGGCTATGTTTTTCTTTTTTGAGTCTACTTGCCTATTGCCACTTTCTGATTTATTTCTTTACCTTCCAAAATATCCTTATTCTTTTAGAAGTATTGTTTTTGCAGGTTGATGAAAGAATCAGTTTGTTTGCTGAACAGAAGTTCCAAAGAGATGGTATTGATGTGAAAACAGGACAACAGGTTATCAGTGTGTCTGATAAGACCATTAAGACCAAGGCAAAGGCGGATGGACAGATTTCGTCTGTACCATATGGAATGGTGGTTTGGTCTACAGGTATCGGGATCCGCCCTGTTGTAATGGATTTTATGCAGCAAATTGGTCAGGTTCATTGCTCTAGACCTATGATCCTATCTGACTACCTTGTTGTACCTATGTTTTTGCACTTTTTCTACTTCACTTTTATCAGTCAGATATAAATTAGGTGTCTTTCGTAGGCTGTGATGTTTGTTTTAAGTTTTAGTTTGCATTGATTCACCTATGCAGAATAATACGCGTGCTTTAGCAACCGATGAATGGCTGCGAGTCAAAGGATGTGATGACATATATGCGCTTGGTGATTGTGGGACAATACATCAACGCAAAATCATGGTATGTGTACCATTTTGCTGTTTGATTTGTAAAATTCCATGGAGCAGTTGTATTTCGTGAGGATGGATTATGTGTAATTGTGTTCTTCTGTGAAATTCGTACTTTGCTTTCTTGTTGTTCTGTCATCTGATATAGGGCTTTTGAGAACTGGATTGTTATCTTCTTCTTATTTATTTTTTGGAAAGATGGCATTTCATTAAAACACCAGAAAGCGAAACAGGAACAAGGCATGAAACGTGATCCTATCCTCAATTAACAGCACGACAAAACAAAGAAAAGGCTCGTTAACATCATTTGGTGCAACAATCGCATTGAAACTTGACATATACTCGCATCCAGACAAGCTAGAATGTACATCAACATAAAAGCCTACATTTAAGTCCCTAGTAGTGGCATCCAATTTTATGGAAATTGTAGAGGTCTGCTAATTCTATTTCTCTAGATCCCAGCCCATCTAATGCAACCATATGTGTAAAACTGGCAAGTCTGTGGAATGTCTCAGATCTCCATTGCGTGAGCCCAACCTTGTAGATGCCCTTGTTAAAAAATCAGGCCATTCTAGTCATCAAGCACGGCACAGTGTATGAGACAAAATGGTGATCTATTTTTTATCTGCCCATTTGCTCTATTCCGTGCTCTAGGATGAGTGGGTTAGCCTCATTTGTGGGACCAGTCTACGGTCTACCTAATGGATGGCCTGGATCTTGATTCTTGCATACATGTGCTGTGCTGGATATGAAGCAATATATATATGGGCTAGTCCTTTTCTCCCGATACTAGAGCAGTCCATGCTGACTTGCTTTAGGATCCATCTCAAATCTTCCTAATTTGCAGTGGAATATATCTGTCCTGCCCAAATTGCAGGTAGGATAAGAAATACTTGTGTGCATTCTTCTCCCACTTGCATTTGGAGCCGGAAACGAGGGGAAACCATAAGCCCACCTAATGTGATTCCAATTTTCTGCTCTGTCCACAATGTGAACAGATTGATTTGGCTGAAATGCTGGGCCAATCCCAATCAGGGTGAATGGCCCCTGAGGAAAACTAGCGTTTTTGTTGCCTACTATGCAGAAAACTAAGAAGACGAGTTGAGCTTGGCCCTTCCCCAAAGGGGGGAAATTGTTCCACGTACAAACTTTGTGCTGTTTTTCCTTTTTGATCTACAAGATGAGGAAGGGCGTAAACGCAAAGCTAGATTTATGGAGGGATATTTTAGGACATCATGCACATTAGGACACTCTATGGGCCCGTTTGGATACCACCAAATAAGTTACTTTTTCTACTTACAGCAGTAGATAAGTAACTTATTTGAGATAAGTTTGGTTTATGATCACTTATAAGTAACTTTTTTATTTAAAGTTACTTAATCACTTCAATTAAATAAGTAGAAATCAAGATAAGATACTTGAGGCATAAGTAGCTTATCTTAACTAACTTACGATCAAAATGCCCCCTATGCATCTTGATCCATCATGTCACAATAATTCCTCAGTCCAACTTGCCTCTCATAAGGAGGTAGACCTTCTTGAAGTGGCTTTTGTGTGACTTTCTCTCCCGAACAAAGTAATCGTGTCAATTATAGTTCTTTGACTCTTTTGTGGGGTTTTTTTTAGAGATCATAGGTGTTGAATTAAATATGCATTTAAAGAAAAAGAGATACTCTCCATGAGTGCATTTGATGGTGAAGACCAATTCTGTAGATAGGTGGATGTGAAATTACCATACCAAATTATACTTGCTGAGATCAATATTTTCTCACTCTTACTAATCTAGAATATAATCACATATTAATGTAATCTGTTAATGTGTTTCATTTCATGCCGATGTGCTTTTAGGAAGATATTTCTGCGATATTTAATGTTGCGGACAAAGGCAAATCTGGCACTCTTAACTGTTAAAGAATTTCGAGACGTTATCGATGATATTCGTGTGAGGTACCCTCAAGTGGAGCAGTATTTGAAAAATAAGCATATGCGCAATGTTGTAGATCTGTTGAATGATTCCAAAGGGAATGAGAGAAAAAAATCTATTGAGTTAGATATTGAAGGGTTCAAGTCAGCTCTGTCTCGTGTGGATTCACAGATGAAGAATCTTCCTGCAACTGCTCAGGTGATTTTCTGATCAACTTCTTATTGAAGTGATGGATTTAGTGACAAAACTTCTTTTTTTTTACATGTTTCTTGCGGATAAGAGTTGCCAGCACGTCACATGTATTGCTATGTGAGGGTCATCCATCAGATAGACCCACCAAGCGTGTTTCTTGGCCTCACTAAACTGGTCGGCATTCCTGTATGGAGAAGATGAACAGTTAGAAAATGTTGAGCAGCTGTTCACCTTGAAATTACAAGTGAGGTCCACCCAATTAGTGGATTGGCTTGATTTTTTGGTCAGAGAACATACATGATGGCATTTGATTCTCTCACTATGTTCCGTGTTGGCATGTGTCCCTGTGAGTAGCCTTCACGTTTTCTGTTGCATCTGATAAATGTGGAATGGAAGTTATTCATGAATGGCATCTTTTGAAGAACCATCTCTTGGCATTTTGTTTTCCTTGCCTTTTCATTGTTGATAGAGAAGAGAGGAGAGAATCACCGAATATGAATATACAAAATAAACTCTCTGACAATCATGAAATTTCAGGTTGCTGCTCAACAAGGTGCATACCTTGCTAGGTGCTTTAACCACATGAAGGATAGTGAAGATAATCCTGAAGGTCCTCTCAGGTTTAGAGAATCAGGTCGCCATCAATTTCAGCCGTTTCGGTAAAAATCAATCTTCCATAACTTTTCTATTGATTACACTTCTTCCTTATTAGGGTGTTTGCTTTAATTGAATTGTGAATCAAATTCTGATGATCTAGGTCTCAGTTTCCATATTGAAAAAATGTTTATGGAGATTAATGAATACTTTACTTTGTTTCTGCTTGGCTATTATTTCATTTGTTCATATGGCCCCTTTTCCAAAAATCATTGACTGTAACCAACTTGTTTAATCAACCTATGTAATATTCTATTAGATGACTTTGTAATCAATGTATGTAATTGTCTATTACGTTGTGCCTGTGGGAGTTTTATGCTCTCATTGCCGGTCCTCAGGTGGGATAAAGTAAGAGGGTTGAACTTATGCCATAACTTCCAACATAATGATGATGATATGGTCCCTTTTTAAGGCGAGCAGTGGGCTGGCTGGGCCAGGCACAATCATATTTTGAATAGGCTTGGCCTTTTATACATGGCCCGACCAGTTCAAAATCTGGGCCTGAATGAACTCCAGGCCCACCTGTTGTCAGGTCTATCCTCTTTATGTCTTTGTTCAGCCAATGTATTTCCAAATGAACTGCATTGGAGAGAGAGAGAGATCTACAAAACTAGAAAAGCTGTGGGAAGGAAAAGTAGAGGCAAGAATCATCACTTTATAGAGCCTTGAGATTGTGGAAGGTAATGTGTAGGGCAGCAAATTTGTTTAAGGAGGGGATTCAGTTCTCACACGGTGATAGGCAGAGAATCACATTTTAGGTAGATCGCTGGATTGGGGATAGTCCTCACGCGGTGATAGGCAGAGAATCACAAAGAGCACGATTGAGTCCGTGCCTCATCCAACAAGAAGACAACTTCTTCATCAACTGGGATTACTTTTGCAATCATCTAAACAGACTAAACTAGTGTGCCATTTTATATTTTACCGATTTATTCAAGTTTGAATATTTCTCATACCATTGTTTTCAACAGTTGCTACAAGGGTTAGAAGGGTTTGTGGCGAGTCATGCATTCTCATTAGAAATATATCTTCATTAGGAATCTGCATAAAGCCCTTACCTATTATGGTATGCTGTTTGCCAAAGATGTTCCTTGAACTGGTCGTAAACTGCTGCACATGAGGGCACTGAAAATGTCCCTCCATTGAACCGAAAGTTGCAAGGATATGCCCAAAGTACTTAATTTCAGGAGATAGCATGGAGCCCACTGATATATGTTAATCCAACATCCCTCACGTGCCAACACAATCATGCCCAGCACTGCAATTGAGCCTATCTATCTCTTCGAGTCCCCAATTTTTGTTCTTGATTAGTGAAAGCATCTACAAAGGGCAAATGGTTTTGCAGTGGTTCTTTTTCATAAATTCAAGAATTCCGCAACTGACTATTAGACATAAATGCCTCTGTCCCTCACGGGATAAGTAAAATAACATTCGATAGCTTCATGTACTCATTTTTTGCATTTTCATAAGCTAAATAACTTCGCATATTCCTGTGTGAGTTCCTGACGATTTTTGGTCTTAGGTACAAGCATTTTGGGCAGTTTGCTCCATTGGGAGGAGAGCAAACAGCTGCAGAACTCGCACTCCCCGGAGACTGGATTTCTATCGGTCGCAGCACCCAATGGCTTTGGTATTCTGTTTATGCAAGGTATTGTCTGTTTCTCATAGCTACACGTCTTTGTGGAATACACACAGTATGCTGGCAAATGCGTGCATGTGCTCTGCATTCCATTTCCCTGATTGTTCAATGTTTATAGGCATATGATTTTTTCTGCTGCTCTTGCTCATGAAGCTTGTTCATGATATCAAGCACTTGTACATGTATGAGGAAAATGTAGGGATTGCTCTATAGTCCTGATAATATTGTTTTGGCTAACATTCCATACAGGTGGGAGCCACTTTCAGTGATCCATCACATCCTTCTGATGGGCCCCGATTGATGGATTACGCTGGAAGAAGCACCCTTCTCCCTCAGAAAATCCCATTCATCTGATTTTTTTGGTTTGAAAATGGATAGTTAAATATATGACATAGCCAAAAACTCTTGACATGGAAAAAAGTCCACTAGGATTGTCCAATTGAGGTTGTTATTGTTGATCACACATCCATGCCTCTCTTGCCAAAAGAATGATTTCATCACTCAAGGGTGGACCCCACCATTTTGAAATACCGACCTGCTGAGCAGCATTTAATGTCTCATACATGTAAAGGCATGTGCATTTGGGTGTCATTGATCCTAACTTCGCTTACTGTTTTTTTTCCAATTCAGCAAACAAGTTAGTTGGCGCACAAGAGCATTGGTGGTATCAGACTGGACGAGGAGATCCTTATTTGGAAGGGATTCAAGCCGCATATGAGGGGTAATAGGTTCCAGAACACATACCCCAGCAACCATTCCTAGCATCCTTTTCTTGTGTGTATGTTTCTGTTTTCTTCTCTCTTTGTTTCTCCTTAATTCCTTTATGGAAAATGACAGTTCTATATTATCAATGCAGCTTCATTTTCATATGATTTTTAATTATGTCACCTGGTCTGATGTTGGAAACCAACAGCCAAACTTTCCATACTTAAGCCTCATCAGTGTCCCATCCATATCAGATGGTGATATGAAAAGATGGCCCCACTTGATTGGGTCATCTCCTCAGAAGTCAAAGCAGGTGGATCTTACATCTATGTGGAATGGCCGATGATAAGTTCCAGTTCCCTAGTGGAATTCATCATGCAAGTAGTACACCTAGACCAATGTTACCTAAAAAGTGAAAACCCCCATGCTTTACATTCCAGATCGAGCATTCTGGATTATGGGTCACTTGCAACTCAAATAGCTATTTTTAGTGACCCGAATTAGTGCTCTCTGGTCTTACTATTGATTAAGTTAATGCAAATTTATATTCACAATGTAGAGATTTATATCTTTATTTATTTACTTATATTATAACACTAAATATGTGGGGTCTATAACAATAACATTCATCATTTCATATATGACAATATGATTTCTTTTATAAAACTATATTGCATCTCATGTAGTATTTAATATAGGATGGGTAGAGGATAACTCAATGGATGGCCAGGATTGCACAAATTTGGGCCAGAGGGGCCCTGATTGGGTAGAAACAGCCTAAACACACACTATAGCTTCCAACGGCTATAACTTTACAATCGATTATCTGTTTTGCATGATCATTTTAGGGCAAGATCCCAAAAAGGAGGCAGATCGAAGGCTCAAGTGGACCATACCACAGGAAGAAATGGTGACAATGATGCCCACTGTTGAAACCTTCCTAGGTCCCACTATGATGTTTATTTTCTATCCAACTTGTTCATAAGGTCACATAAACTTGGATGAAGGGAAAACATAAATATTAGCTTGATTCAAAACTTTTGTGGCCCCTAAGAAATTTTCAACGGTAGGCATTCAATCTCCACTCCTTGTAGTGTGGTCCACTTGAGCCTTCAATCTGCCTCCTTTTTGGGCTCTTGCCCTAAGATGATCTGTCAAAATGGACAGACGGTGTGGATAAAACACATACATCACAGTGGGACCCACAGAGCATCTGTCTAGACTGTCCATTTCTAGCTAGGTCTTGGTGGGGGTAGTACCCAATTCAGGTCCCCACCTCATGCGGTGGGTTGAACTGATGGAGAGAGAGGAAGGCATTTAAGTTAAGAAATTGTGCAGGTGCACAAGAGTAGCTATGTCTGAGAAGCACACTTTTGAAGTCATGTTTGTTAGGCTGTCAACAGGTCAAGCCTGGGGTAGGTCTCGGCCTGGATTTTGAACTTTTGGGTCGGGCCATTAATTGGGCTGGCCTATTCAAAATTCTGATTTTTCTCACACCCCTACGTTTGTATCTCTCTCATTATATAGTCCAGAGATCATGCCAAGGGAGGAAAGGGTGGGGCCCAGCCTCACCCAACAACTCACGGCGCTGATCGTGGGCCCACCTTGACGTATGTATTGTATACCCACCCAAAACATGATAATGAACATTGTAACATATTATGGGAGATTTTGAAAACTGGTCCTGATATTACAAAAAAAAAACACAAAACAATCAAATGAGATCTATTGCAGTCATGTGAGCTTTAGCAAAGCTATACATTTCAAGAAGAGAAGGGTTAGACACATCCCAACATACTGTGATACCATTCCTTGCGACTTTAGCCTTTGAATCTGGGTCATCTTGCAATGATCCAAACCATTTACATGACAAGTCTTACTTTTCATGGTGGAAAGATAACAAATAAAAGCTCACAATCGAATTAACTCAATCCTTTGATAAAACACCACTACGCCAAAATCGCGTTTTTGCGGCGGACGAAGTTCGTCACAAATCGATATTAGCGACGAACTTGGTCCGTCGCATGGGCCGTCGCAGTTTACAATGTGGCAAATTTTAAACGACGGATTATGTTCGTCGCTTTTAAACGACGAATTACGCCCGTCGCTAAATTTTGTAAAGCGACGGATTTAGCGACGGATATCGGTCCGTCGTACAAAATTGTTGCCACGTATATTGGTCCGTCGTTACATTTATGGGCGACAGCGTGATTGCATTTATTTAGGAATTTTAGCGACGGGTTTGGTCCGTCGCTAAATTTTCTGAACGCACACATATTACGTTTGAATTTATTTTTGAATCTATTGCACCTGATAGTCATCCAAATTATTTAAACAAAAAAAAAAAAAATTAAAACCTAACAAATCATAATTATATCATATATGAAACTTAAAGTCCTTACATTTCTAGTGAAAAATAATATTAATATTTGTTACAAATCTACACATTGAAGTGAACCATTCTCCATAGAATGAGCAACTAGGCTTTATTTTGTTCCCAATATTGAAACCAATCTCTTGACCATACGTGAAGCTAGCCTTCATTTCTAATCTTTCCTTTATAGCTACTTCCACCTCGTACGTTAGCAAATCCATCAACTGGCCCACCTGCAAAATCCAGAATATAAAACATAAAGAGTATCAGTATTATAATGTAAGAACAAAAAAGGAAAAACAACAACAAAAGACAATGAAGCACCACCTACTCGTAAGAAATGCTAGGTGACAAGCTTGATAACTATTATATATGCATGATGAAGCTTCAGTACTGAGATGAAATCGGAAACCTGGAGGCAATTCCATTTGATCCTCTTTGGATAGAGAATTCACAAACAAAGCCAGCAAGCGGAGAAATTTTTAGTCAGCAGAGTCGAAGTAAGAGCGTGGACTGATCTGAAATTAAAAATAAAAATCCAAAACTGATAAGCATATAAATGTATTCAGCATCACTGAAACCAATTTACAAGCAAGAGAAACGATAGTTACTTGGATTGGAGGTAACTTGGGCCATTCCACTACAGACAACAACACTATAAATATCAGAAGATTAAGAGCTAATTTACCCATTAGCAAATCTGGAAGATGAACAAAGCACTCTCAAACCTCACAATCCTCTCCCCAAACCCTAATCTCAAATTAGGACACCTTGGTATTGATTAGGATATATTTAAGATCAATTTGGAGGTGTTTATATAAGCCTCCAATCATAAATAGAAACAAGCTACGCAAAACTGTGCAACTCCGGTTATATAGCCGACGGGTCGGACCCCATTGGCCAATCAGTTGTGTATAACAAAAATAGTTCAGAGAATTCTGCCATAATTCGACGCGTTCTGCCTCATAATACAACCAGTCGAGACCACCAATAGACTGGTCGTATGACTAGTCTGAATACCCAAAAACTGTCTAGTGTTCAAACACCTACTTGGCAAAAAATAAACCAGTCGAGCCAGGTTCGCTGTCTAATCATGAGACCCTTTTCACAAGAAGTTTGAAGGCTCTTCCAACAAAACTATGATGATCCATGCATCAAATGGTTTATACCATCGAAGCCAATGAAAGCCAATGGTGTTAAGGTATGGCCCAGCTATTGAGTAGATTATCCCTATTTTCATCCCATCTAGCCATTAATAATTTTTTTCCACCACTTTTTACTTTTCCAAAATATAAAATTTCCATGACTATCTGGGATGCGACTTAGCGGTTAAAGGTAATCACCTAATCACCACTTTTTTCCTGTGCTGTGGTCCACCTGAGATTTGGATCTACCTCATTTTTGTTATAATGTCCTAGAATAATGATATAAAAGAAGGGCCTGTTGGGACAGTTGTATTAGAATATATTAGAAGAAATTGAATTGCAAATCCCACATTTCCAACCATATCCCCGTTTGGGACTTCATTCATCATTTATGGTTTAAGGCATTGGTAACCATGCCCCATTTAGGGTCGGATTGAGAGGGATTTTCACTTCAATAGTGATGAGCAAAGTGCTTATGATGTGTGCCTAGGGTTGTGGGGAGACCACAACTATGTTCGTGAGAAATCCACTCCATCTATTTGTTTTAAAAGACCATAATATTACAAGATCCTAAAAATCGAGCTCTTCCAAGATTTAGGTGGGCCATGCAACACGAAAACATGAAAATGAAAGCGTCCACCGTTGAAACCTTCTTGGAGCTAACCATGTGTTTCACATTCATCCAGGTCCATGTAACCTTGTGAAAATGTTGGATGACAAATAGACATCACGATGGGCCCTAGGAAGGTTCCAATGGTAGTCATCATTGTATCACTGCCTTCTATGGTGCAACTCACTTAAGCTTTGGATCTGCTTTATTTGTAGGGGTGTCAATGGGCCGAGTTAGGGCCGGGCCAAGCTCTGTCCAAACCCTGCCCGCCTGCCACAACACATGCCCAAATTCCGCCTGGGCCCGTGACGGGCCACATTAGTATAGCTCGAGCCCGGCCCACGATGCAAATGCATGATCCAGCCCAAACCCGACCCAGCTCGAGCCCGGCCTTTCACATAAAAAAAAAAAATTATAATTTAATCTTATACTTTTCCATATATGAAAAAATTCATTAAAACTATAAGAGGGAGGTGAATTTTTGAAGAATTTTTTTATAAAATTTAAATTTTGAAAGGGAGGAAATATTTTAATTTTAATTTTAAATTTTAAAAAATATATTCAGGTCGGGCTGGGCTGAAGGGTTTTTAACAGCCCAGTCCAAGTCCAGCCTATTTAAAAAACGGGCTTATAATTTAGGCCCGAACCCAAACTGCGGGCCTGATACTCTAGTTCAAGCCCGGCCCAAGGCGGGCCAGGCCCGAAAGCCCGTCGGGCTAACCCCGTCCATTGACAGCCCTATTTATTTTTGAGCTCAAGCCGAAAATGTTCTCGCAGAGTGGCTGGATGATGGATGGTATTGATATAACAGATACATCAGATACATCATAATGGGGCCCACAGTTTGAAAGATAATTCCTGTTATTCTTTCAAACTTGAGAACACCATGGTCTTTTGTAATCCAAATAATCCAAAGATGGGTTGAAATTTGAAAGTCCAATGGTGTTACCTGGGTGTAATCCGAAATTGGATCGTGTGGAGTAAACTTTGTTGGGCCCATCTAGAATGTATGTGCTTTATCTACTCCGTCCATATGTTTTTCCAGCTCATTTTAAGGTGTTGATCCCAAAATTTAAGCATATCCAAATCTCAAGTGGACCATGCCACAGGAAATAGTGGGAATAATGATTTCCACCGTTGAAACCTTCCTAGACGCCACAGTCATGTTTATTTGTCATCCAACCTGTTCATAATATCACATGGACATGGATGAAGGGAAAACACAAATATCAGCTTGATCCAAAACTTCTGCTGTCTCCTGAGAATTTTTCAATGTTAGACATTCAGTTCACACTTTTCCTGTGGTGTGGTCCACTTTAGATTTTCATATGCTTCATTTTTTGGAACCATACCTAAAACGATCTGTTAAGATGGATGGACCGAGTGGATAAAATACGTAAATCACGGTGGGCCCCACAGAGTTTACTCACTACGCAATCCGCTTCCGTGTAATCCGCTTGCGAGGTCTAGGTCGGTCTGAAATCCGCGTAGGTGTCAGGAGTGGATTAGGTGGTTTTTTAGTGTTAGTCTGCAACCCGCGAACGTGTCGGGAGTGGATTAGGCGTTACCCAGAGGATAACATCTTAGTGGGTGTTACTCGTACCATGGGTTGATGAATTTTTTGTATATCCACACCGTTCATCCGTTTCTCCAACTCATTTTATGACTTGCTTCTAAAACTTAAAGCAAATACAAATCTCAAGTGGACCTAACACAGGAAACAGTGATGATTGAGTGCCTCACCATTAAAAATTCTAAAGGACTCGTCGTAAGGTTTTCTAAATGTTTATTTTCCATCCAACCGGTTGATAATTTCAATAACATCTGTACGAAACTTAAATATAAAGATTAGTTTGATCTAAAAATTTTGTAGTCCACAAAAATATTTTAATGGTCATTCAGCACTTTTTCTAATGGTGTGGTAACATGATATTTTTACGTTCTTAAGTCTTGGAATCTCACCATAAAATTTCCGAGGGGATTTTTACTGCAATAACCCTAGGCTGTCAACGGGTCGGATACGGGCCGGATCAATGATGATCCGAATCCGACCCGATTAAGAATATATCCGACTCGAATCCGACCCGAATTCGATTCGGATCACAAGTATATGATCCGAACCCGACCCGATTAAATTTTTCGAAATCCGTTTCCGATCCGATTATGATACGACCCGATATCCAACCGGATATCCGAGAGAGGAGAGAGAGAGAGAGAGAGAGAGAGATTCTCATATGTTTTTATTTTATTTTATTTATTTTTTTTATCGGGTCGGATAGTTAACGGGCCGGATCAAGGTTGATCCGAATTCGACCCGAATATTAAACGGATCATCTTTGGATATCCGTATCCGACCCGATTATCCGATTATTGATCCGAATCCGATTAAATCGGATCGGATACGGATCGGATACAGATCGAGATCCGTGCCATTGACAGCCCTAAATAACCTTGTGGTGTGGCTATTTTTACTAAAAGTTTAATGTCTTTTCTAATTTATCTTTTAACCTTTTAATGAGAAATTGAGAATTTATGGTCGAAAATGCCCCTCCGAATGATTCCCTCTTGGTATTATGGATTCCCCCGGTGCATGGTGGATTCCCCTTGAGCACATGGTGGACAGGGGGGGGGCCTTTTGGACGGTAAAATTCTCAATTTCACGTCAAAAGGTCAAAAAAGATGAGTTGGACGTAAAATTAGACTTTTAGTAAAAATAGCTACACTTCAGGACTATTGCAGTAAGAATCTCATAGAGCGGATTAGGTGGGACCCCGGCCGCACTATCTCACCTAAGATGGTGCGGCCCTTACCGTGGGTTTACCTTGGGGCCCACCTTGATGTATGTATTATGTATCCATACCGTCCATCCGTTTTTTTCCATCATTTTAAGGCTTCATACCAAAACGTAAGCAGATCCAATTATCAGGTGAACCATACCATAAGAAACAGTGGCGATTGCCTGTCCTACCATTAAAAATTCTTAGGGGGCTCCTTAATGTTTCTGTAATGTTTATTTACCATATAATCTGTGGAAGATTTTAAATAAGACTGGATGACAGTTAAAAACAAATATAAGCATGATGCAAAACTCTTGTGGCCATTCATGGTCAATCACCACTGTTTCTTATGATATGGTCTACCTGATAATTGGATCTGCTTAATTTTTGGTGTAATGCCATAAAATTATGTGTATAAAAGGTTGGACAGCATGGATACATAATACATAATGGTGGGCCCCACGGTAAACATATGTAAGGGCCGCACCGTCTTAGGTGAGGCCGGGGTCTCACAGTAATCCGCTCTCTAAATATCCATAGCAACCAACAGGCAGTAAACGGTCTCACCTGATCCGCTCTCTAAATATCCATAGCAACCAACAGACAGTTAACGGTCTCACCTAATCCGCTCTCTAAATATCCATAGCAACCCACAGACAGTAAACGGAGCTCTCTCTCTCTCTCTCTCTCTCAAAATGCGTGTTTTTACCTTCTTCGATCGATCGACACGCGCTTTCCAATTCTCTAAGCTCACTCTCCTCTTCGCTGTCAGGTAATTTTTTTAATATTTTATATTTAAATTTCTGTCCTAACGGATATAAAAATCCATCTTCGGTTTCGATTCATTTGAAATTTTAGTACCTTTCCGTCTCTTCTTGTAGCTTCCATTTCATACTATTCTGATATTTCCAAATTCAAACTCTTTTGATTTGTTTGGGCTACTTTTACTGTACTATTGTTGCTCTCTCCCTCTCTCTCCCTCTCTCTAAAGCTCAGATTGCTTTGGCATTTCATGTAGCTGAATCTCCTCTGCCTAATTCTGCATATTTCAATTTTCATGCTGCCATCACTATTAATTTTTACGAATTAGACTGTACTCTGCCATAGTACATGGTGGACGTGGAAGTCAATGCAGATCATCCCATTGAAAATCTCGCTGATTAGGTGATTATAGGTTTTCGATCCAAGGACAGAGGATTGGCGCTTTAAGTGTCTAATGTTGTTTTACATCTGCTGTACAAACGTCGATCTAGAGTGTTTGCACGGTGGATCCAACTTCAGATGGGAGAATGCCCCTTGATTCACACTGATCAGACGATCCTTACGGTCTGATCAGAGGATATCAGATGGATGGTTGGTATGCAATCAATGTATATCCATGGATGCCACTGTATATGCAGAACACTTATATGTCAATCCACGCCACCAAAACATTGGGTCACACTGAAAATCAGACTGAATTGGTGATCGTAGGTTTACGATCAAAGGACATAGAATTGGCACTTAACTGCCTAATATTGTTTTGCATCCTCCATATGAATGTCGATCTAGTGCATTGAAATGGTGGATCCAACTGCAGATGGGGGAGTTTTCCTAGTAAAAGTGCTGATGTGATCATCCACATTGGTCCCCTCCGCCATCTTTAAAGTGAAGAACTGCATCATCTGATACATCCGGTTTTCTAGAGATTTCTTCGCGTATACCTTCTCTAGCTTGTTCCATGTATCTACAATGGTCTTCTCCCTCATGACGTTATAGAGGACGTCATCCATCAAGCACAATTGTATTGAGGTTACAGCCTTCTCGTCCATCTGGGTCCACTCCTCATCCTCCATATCTTCCGGTCACTTTCCAAGGGCTTTCACGACCCCTTGCTGAGTTAGGATGACTCGCATCTTCACCTTTCATAACTCGAAGTTGTTTTTGCTGGAAAATTTCTCCACGTCGAACTTCGTGCTCGATGCCATGAGATCATCTCAAAATTCTCTACTTCAACTCCCAACGATATCTTTGATACCACTTGTTGGTAAAACAGTTAGCGGAAGCACCAAAGAGAATCAAACAATCACCACATGACACACACGCAATCAACACAAAGACAATCCGAATTTTACGTGAAAAACCCTTGCGGGAAAAAACTATGGCACAAAGTGACACCTGCACTATGAATAAAAGATTATAGAGATAATCTACTCACAAGCAAAGCCCAAAAGATGAACAAAAGCTCTCTCAACCTCACAATCCTCTCCACAAGCCCTAAACAAGAATTAGGACACCTTGGTATGTCTTATGATACTTCTAAACACGATTGTGATGTGTTTATATAAGCCTCCAATTGAAAATAGAAACATGTTATGCAAAACTGCGTAGCCATGCACAACACCGCCGCGCCTGACGACCGGTCGTAGCCCATGGCCCACCGGTCGGACGCAGTGTAAAAATTGTTCAGAGAGTTATGCTGAAAATTGACCCGTTTTGCCTCAAATACGATTGGTCGGGCAACCAGTCGGAGCCTCCTGCAGACCAGTCGTCCGACCGGTCTGAAACCCATGAAAACAGTCCAGAGACTTGCTATGCAATCTGTCCCAAAAACGGACCCTGTTTCTGCATAGTTTGAAGTCTCCACCATCAGTGTTTATTTACTGCCTCCTCCCACAACCATTTGGGCATTCTCCTTGCCCTTTTAAGGCCTTCAACTTGTATGGACTCACTCCTAACTGGTGTAGTTCTTGGTCTCTGTTACACATGACAAAACCATCTCTGTCTACTTTCCCTTATCTTGACATACTAGGCATACAACCCAAAATCACACTAATCGAATGGTCCAACTGTTTGTTTAATGGATGTTTGCTGCATTAAATTTGGAGTGTTTACCATTCTTCTTTCAACCATCCATTTGATGCCCAATGATGAAGATGAAGGTTGGAGACCAATCAACCTTGCTCTCATACCATGTAATCAATTACATGGTTGGAGAAAAGAAGTGGGGAAGGATAACGAAAGAGAAGCCTTGGAGGAAAAGGTTATGTAGAGAATTCTTCTCCTCTTATACCTAATGATATTTTATAATCCTAGTGGACATAAAGAATGGTGTCTAGAGGAAAAAACATGCACACACTCTACTCTCCTGTGGCTCAGAATTGTCTGAATAATTTTCCATTTCTTATTTCCTGATCTATAGAGGGGCTGAGGAATTTAAATTGTATAGTACCATGGATTTAGTAGTGGTTTCTGAGTTCAGCTCGCCTGGGGACAAAAACCAATATGACTCAGTCCTATATTGATATTGGTGTGGTAGCTACTTTTGTTTTGGACTGAAACAGATATTCGTACAAATTTTTAAATCGTGATGGTGAGATCTCTTCCAATTGCTATAACCGAGAAGTAGATCTAAACCTCAAATCTTAGGAAATGGAGTGATTGCTTTTCTCTCCTCATAACGGCTAATTGGGGCTACAAACAGATACCCATGGTCATTTTCTTGAGTGAACAACATCCAAGTCATGTGCCTTCCTTTCTGTTTTACTCTCCCTATCGGCATAACTAAATTGTTGTTTAGATCTCAGGTACAACATAAAAAAAAGGACTTTTGAATGTAATTAATCTCATTAGATGTTGAAGTACCTGGAAGTTTCGAATGGTTAGCAGTGAAGGAACAACCAGAACAACAATTTATGTCAGATAGGTGGCTTCTTCGAATTGTAATTAGATACATAACCTCAAAATCGGGTGAGTCAACAAAGAAATAAGATATGATTGTGAAAGAAATTCTTCTACTGCATTTCTAACTAACATATTTAGGCTACATTTGGACAAAAAACATTTGAGTAATTCAGATTTCAAACAAACAGCATCTTGTCCACTCCCATCAGGAAAGCATAGGCTCGTCGTATTGCGGGGAAGCTCCTAAAAATAAAGGAGTCAGGACTCTTCACAAAACCAAGAAGCAACTACATGATTTTGTCTGAGTTCCCCGCATGGCCCGCAAAATTGTGGTTCTTTGAAAATCTGGATTTTCAGAAGTTTGCTGTCCAAATTTAGCCATAAGCTATTTGCCGTGTTACTTCCACACAGTCTAGTCGTTCACTATTTCACTGAGAGAAGAAAGAAGTAGATCTTGGTTTGACATAAAGAGATGAACATTCTTTTGAATTTCATCCTTATCACGCATAAGTTATATTTTCTTTAGCAATCTATCATATCCATCTTTCTAAGTTCTAATAGTCACCCAATACATTTTTATTTATTGTAGTACTGGAGGTCTTGTGGCATATTCTGAGTCAAAACCATACAGTGGTTCAATTAGTGTTGATTCTTCTCAAGTAGAAGCCAAGAAGAAGAGGGTGGTGGTGCTTGGAACTGGATGGGCCGGCACAAGCTTCTTGAAAAATCTGGACTGTTCCTTGTATGACGTTCAGGTGGTGTCGCCCCTTAATTATTTTGCATTTACGCCTCTTTTGCCGAGTGTTACATGTGGTACAGTGGAAGCACATAGCATTGTTGAGCCTATCCGTAACATTATTAAAAAGGTAATGACTGCTGGGTTAGTCAATAGGACATTCTTTAATATCTTGTAGTGAAGGAATGTTAATTTCACACTTCCAATCGGTACACACATGATAGATGTGTGCAATATCTGCATACCTCATCTGCCTGGCCCACATTGTGTATGGGCATTGGCAAAAAATTAGGTCGATCTCATGATCCTAACTGCTCCATTGGAACGGGACCCACCCACTAGTGATTGCCTACAAGTGGGCCCCACGGGCCCATGTCAACAGATATAGCATGTCCACCATGTGTCTGTCCAAAACTTGTGTGCATTGTTGTACAAACACAATTAGCGTTCGTCCTGGCAGGGATTTGCTATCCATGTTTTAACTTTTGTAACACCATGTTTGCAATTATATCTCCTCGACCTATTCTTAGTAGAGAGAAATGCTGGCATGCCTCATTTCACTGGATGCAGCTCTTATTCCTGCCTCCCTTTCAAATCTCATGTTCCTACCACTGCTAACAATAGCAAGGAGATCTCCTTTAGCTCAATCAATTCTTACTATCTATTGTCCTTGTCATTTTGTAATCTTGATATTCTAAGCTTTACAAAGATGATCACTAATTTTAATTTCTATGTTATTAAATATAGGAACTTCTGTGTTGGCAATGTCCCTAACGCTTTTAAATGACATGGGACAGTCAATCATTGATCTGGACTGCCTTTTCATTCCATACCACTAGGGTTGGCCACTGTGCAAAAATCATGCTGATTGGTGTTACTGACCAGTTGCGCTAAAAGCTCGAGCTGTTAGGGAACGGCAGAACAATGTATATCAGGGGGTTTGCTGAGGCCTCCAACACCTCCCGTCACCTATGGGTGGTATACTGGCCCGCACGTGATACTCTGGGCTGATACAATACCGGATGCCCTATAATACCAAATTTTGCAAGCCCCGGGACTCGAACACCGGACATCCTGCTCTAATACCATGTTACTGACCGGTTGCGCTAAAAGCTCGAGCTGTTAGGGAACGACAGAACAATGCATATCAGGGGGTTTGCTGACACCTCCAACAATTGGATTATCCCAGCCTTTTGCTTGTTGGCCATTTTGTCATTACTGTCTGTTTTTTCACGAACATTAGATTAGATGGTTAATAGAATCTACCGAATATGATTCTTAGGAATTGTAAGTGATCAAGGTGGGGTCCATTGAGTAGATACTTCAAGATGATGAGTGGACCTATTTTATTTCTCTACTCAATCTTCAATGTCATTATCTACAGTATTGATTGGCTGGGTAGCATCATCCATTCAATGTGATTTTTGCATTATGGACTGCCAATATGGTAGGAAATGAATGGATTGTCTGCATCAATGATTAGCCATCCTGCATCATTTAAAATCCTTTGGAAAATTGCTAAATCCACATGAAGGTGGTGACATTAGCATTCCCCTTAAATATAAGTACATAGTTTAAAGGGTTTTGCTAACGTCCTAACGTTCATGGGGATGTTAGCAACATCCTCAAAGCTTTTAAATGACATGTGGCATGGGATGACATATTACCAATTTGAACCCTTCATTCATTCATACAACTAGGAGCAAGCCATGATGCAAGTCACATCAATCGGATGGTCCTAAACATCTAATCAATTGCATGGACAATGGACGGCCAAGATTGAGCAGAGAAACAAAATAGCTCCAATCATCATCTTGAAACATCTATTTGATAGATCCTACTTTGTATTGCTTATGACTCCAAAGTAGTACTTCAGTTTGATGATTCTAACCATGTGATCTATGGCTTGTAAACAGTGGGCAGCTTAGCAAACTGGTCCCATTCGAAGGGATAGGATCATCTGATTGGCATGATTCTTGCACCATGGCTTGCTCCCAATGGCACTATGAATGAACCGTGCTGATTGATGATTGGGCATCCCACGTGTCATTCAAACCTTTGGGGACATTAATGTCACCATGAAGGTGGGGACATTAGCAAAACACTAGTTTAAATGATCTAATTTACTTCCATATTAGAGACTTCATAGGCCCTCCTACTTCCTGAGTTATTATTATTATTATTAAAGAATTAATGCTTCATCAGATTCATGTTGGGAAGTTGTGGCATAGGTTTGATGCCGGCTGCCGACCTGACACAACCTTAGATGATGATGACGACCCCTCAGCTAAGAGAAGCAAATTAATTGTCTAGTCACTGAAACAACATACTACTTGTCTTTCTGAACTTGGCAGAAAAATGGAGGAATTCAGTTTTGGGAAGCTGAAAGTATCAAAATTGATGCTGCAAACAAACGGGTTCATTGCCGTTCTAATGATAGCATGCTTGCGAAAGGGAAAGAAGAATTTCTTGTAGGCTATGACTACTTGGTGATAGCAATAGGAGCTCAGTCAAATACATTCAACACTCCTGGTGTGATGGAGCACTGCCATTTTCTGAAGGTAAACTTCCATTCACTGGCTTTTGAGATGATATTGTGCTCAAGTACCATCTTCTCTCTTGTTTATAGGACTGCCATTGATATTCCAAAATTCTTCAATTGATGCCGTTAATATCTTGGACATGTATCATTTAGTAAATAGTGTCAACAGTATGATTAGTGCACTTTGGTTATATATCCAGTCTGTCCATTTACTGCACCACATCTTGGATGAGACAGATAGTGCTGATTGCTAGTTCATAATTATCCATTACATACTCCATCTATGGATGGTCAAGAAAATTTTGGAGTAGTGATTCAGGAAAGAAATTTCTATAAATGGGGAATGATGCTTTCAATATCTGCGTCATGTGCATGGCTGATTTGGAGAAGGTCAATCACCTCTTTCTTCACTGCTCTATTGCTTCTAGAGTTTGGACTTTTTTTCTCTCCAAGTTCAGTGTCTCTTGGGCCACTCCGATCTCTACTGGCTCCCATCTGATAGGTGGCATGGGGCGGAGGTTGGAATTTGGAAAGAAGAGGAAAGGTATATGGAGACTATGCTTATTGGTAGGTCTTTGGATGATTTGGGAGGAAAGGAATGGAAGGTGTTTTAGAAATGTGAGTCATGCTATGGGTTGGGTCAAGATGCATGCAAGGGGTTTAGTGATTGATTGGGCTTCATGCTTGGATGAGGATATTGAGTGTAGTTTTTTGTAAATTTGGGGCTGTTTTGGTTGGGACTTGTTTGTTTGTAATTTTGGGGGGCTGGTTTCAGTCGTCGGTTGTATAGTTCTCGCATTTTTTTTGCGCTCAACTTATAAAAATTTTGTTACCTCTTCAAAAATGAAAAAATGAAAAAATTCTATAGATTGAATGGTTAGAAACGGCCAATCCCTACTACATTTGATCAATGCCCATTGATGTGTGATGTAGGACAATGCTTTTCTACCCTAGGATGATTATAAAATCAGATTCTAATTAATGAGAACAAGAATAATTAAAAATTCAGCAACTACATGCAAACCCAAATAATATCAAATAGAAATTATATTAAATCCTATGGTTAGGGATTTTGAGGTTTTTTTTATAATTTGAGAATTGAGGATTTAGGGTTTTGGACTATGGGAAAGGGAAAATTCGGATTTGGATGTGAGGGGGTGGTTGGATTTGAGAAACGGCATGGGATTGGGTTAAGGTTTGATGAAAACGGATAAGAAAATGTTAGGGTTTTAAGGAAAAGCTACGAAAGAGGGGTTGTGGGCCTATTCCGAATGAAAATTAGGGATTTATGTGGATTAGGGTTAGGTTTAGGTGAGAAGGGAAGATGGGTAGAGAATAGGGTTCGAAGAGAGAAGAAAAGATGAAGAAGAAGATGGGAGATTAGGGTTTGGAGGAGAAACCTTGAGAGAAGAAAAGAGAAAATGATAGATTGTGCCTTCACAATTTGTCATTTTCACACCACGTTGTAAACTTGATTTCACACCAAGAGGCTTTGAACCTTTTGAAAATCTCAAGAGAACACCAATAGAAGGAGTTAATCTGAATTTTTTTTTATTTAAACTTCATTAAAAAAAACCGGGGTTCTTTTTTCTTTTTTTTTTCTCCCAACCATGTTCTATATAAAAAAAATAATGAAATAAACCCTTAAATAAACACTCTAAATGAAATCCAAACCACTAAAAAAATAAAATAAATCAAGTAAAGCAAAATCCTAAATCTATGATGGCCCATGATGACGATGGCCCATGATCAACGGTTCGATGATGTCCCCCCATGCGATCCGACAGTCGGATGCACATGTCCATCAAATCTATCGGTTCAAATGTCCCCTGATGTGCTCCTCTAGCAGCCCGCATGCATCTTCCCAGTGCATGGCCTTTTAGATGCGCGTATGCAATGTGGGGTCTTCAAAATGAGTACTCGCCAAGCCATAAAGAGAGTGGGGCCCGCCTCCTCCTCTGATATGTGCGTAGGGGTGGACATGCTGTGATATCTCCATCAATGTGCATTGATTGACACATTTGCCATTCTTATCAGTTGTAGGATTGGTACCATTTAGTAAATGGATCTGGCCTCTAGCAATAAGTTGCATCTTGCATCCTAATATTCATTATTTCTTCCCACAAATGTGCATTTTCATGCAGGAAATAGAGGATGCTCAGAAGATCCGCAGGAGTGTTATCGATTGCTTTGAAAGATCCAGCCTTCCAAACCTCAGTGAGGATGAGAGGAAGACTGCTCTCCATTTTGTAATCGTTGGTGGAGGTCCGACTGGAGTGGAATTTGCCGCGGAGTTGCATGATTTTGTCTGTGAGGACTTAGTCGAGATATATCCCACAGTTAAAGATTTAGTAAAAATAACAGTTATCCAGTCAGGGGATCATATTTTGAACATGTAATTACATATTCTCATATCCTTTTCTGTTCTTCTTTACAGATTATTATTGCACAAAGGCTAATTGCAAGTATTTCTTTCACATGGAATCTTCTGCCTCGTCAGCCTTCAAAGTTTCTCTTCAATATTGTTGTTTTGCTGCTGTAGTGATGTTTTGTTTGTGATGCTAGCATTTGTCTTCTGACCTCACTATTTAAATTTTATTCGGATATGTTGTTTTAGATTTGTTTGGTATCCTCATCATGAGTTGAGAGACAACTATAATGCCTGACTGTTTCTTATCCAAGTAATCGTAACCATTTCCTCCTTTACGTTTCTTAATTTTAATGTTATTTTAGCAACAAAACTTTTTGAGGTGTTGTCTGGACAGGAAGCTTTTTATAGTGTCATTTAAAAATCTTGATTCTAGTGGGGCCCACACCACCTCACTGCAAATTGATTACTTCCACAATGGCAATTTGACGTGATTTATTGTCAGAAAATCCTGAGTTGCAATTTATCTCTAGTTTCCTCATCTTAAATCTGTTTTCCCCCCTAAAGATGAGTCCATTTCAATCTTGTATGCTGGCTATGTTTTTCTTTTTCCAGTCTACTTGTCTATTAGCACTTTTGATTTATTTGTTCATCTTCCATAATGTCCTCATTGTTTTAGAAGTGTTGTTTTTGCAGGTTTGATGAAAGAATCAGTTCATTTGCTGAACAGAAGTTCCAAAGAGATGGTATTGAAGTGGAAACAGGACAACGGGTTATCAGTGTGTCTGATAAGGCTATTACCACCAAGGCAAAGGCGAATGGACAGATTTCTTCTGTTCCATACGGAATAGTTGTTTGGTCTACGGGTATTGGGATCCGCCCTGTTGTAATGGATTTTATGCAGCAAATTGGTCAGGTTCATTGCTCTAAACCTATGATCCTGTCTGAATACCTTGTTGTATCAATCAGATATAAATTAGGTGTCTTTCTTGGGCTGTGATGTTTGTTTTAGGTTATAGATTGCATTGTTTCACATATGCAGAATAATAGGCGTGCTTTATCAACCGATGAATGGCTGCGAGTCGAAGGATGTGATGGCATATATGCGCTCGGTGATTGCGGGACAATACATCAACGCAAAGTCATGGTATGTGTAGCTTTTTTTTTCTGTTTGATTTGTACATTTCATGGTGCAGTTGTATTTCATGAGGCTGGACTAATCAGTGTTTTGAATAGCGCCTGTAGCGTAGCTATGACGCCAGGTAGTGTTAGCAAATAGTGTAAATCCCCTGTAGCGTACCGTATGGCATAGCGTATGTAGCATCGTACCTTTTTTTAAAAAATAAATGGTAATTATATTTTGTATTTTGTACTTAATACTATCAACCTATGGGATTTTAATTTCTTTTTGTACTTGTGACTTGGGGTTTCAATTAGACATTATTAATTATAGTTTTGTTTAAAAAGTTGTTGATGTGATAATAATTTGATTTGGTTTATGTATGTGAATTGGCTTTTGAGAAATGATCATTAGTAACTAGTTTGAGCATATGCTTATGCTTGAAAAAAATGAATCATCATTTAGTCATTTTTATATTTTATTGTTTTTTTCATAATATTTATCATATTTTTTCGAAATTTTAAATTAAAAGATAGAAGTATCGTATAGCTTACGCTACACGCTATCAAGGTCTGAACACTACGCAACATGCTACCGCTATTTAAAACACTAATGTAATTGTGATCTTCTGTGAAGCTTATACTGTGCTTTCATGTTGTTCTCTCATGAAATGTGTAGCTCTCTCTCTCTCTCTCTCTCTCTCTCTCTCTCTCTCTCTCTCGGGGAAATATGACGATTTCATTAAAACACCAGAAAGCGAAACAGGAACCGCCATGGAATGCGACCCTATCATCAATTTACAGCGCCAACCAAACAAAGAAAAGGCCTGTTATCGTCATCTGGTGGAACAATTGCATCAAAACCTCGTCATATTCTCGCATCCGGACAAGCTAGAATATACATGAACATAGAATGCTGTATCACATTTAAGTCCTTAGTGGTGGCATCTAAATTTTATGAAATTGTAAACGTCTGCTAATTCCACATCTGTAGATCCCAGCCCCTCTAATGCTATCACATGTGCAAAACTGGGCGAGTCTGTGAATGTCCAAGACGTCCGTCGCTTGAGCCAAACCTTGTAGATACCCAGGCCTATCTACTCATCAGGTAGTGCACAGTGTATGAGACACAATGGTCATCTATTTTTATCCCCCCATTTGCTCTACTCTGTGCTCCACCGGATGAGTGGGTTAGCCTCATTTGTGGGACCAGGGCATGCATAAATGTTGGTCTATCTAATGGATGGCTTGGATCTTGATTCTTCCACACGTGCTGCTCTGGACATGAGGCAGTATATATATGGGCCAGTCCTTTCCTCCTCATACTAAGCAGTCCATGCTGACTTGCTTTAGGACCTGCCTCAAATCTTCCTAATTTGCAGTGGAATATGTGTTCTGCCCAAATTGCAGGTAGGATAAGAACAACTTGCGTTCATTCTTCTCCCACTTGCATTTGGAGCTGGAAATGAAGGGAAACCGGAAGCCCACCTAATGTGATTCCAATTTTCTGCTCTGTCCACAAGGTGAGCGGATTGGTTTGGTTGAAATGCCTGGCCAATCCCAATCAGGGTGAATGGCCCTTGAGGAAGACTAGCACTTTTGTTGCCTACTGTTCAGAAAACTAAGCAGATGAGTTGAGCTTGGCCCTTCTCTAAAGAGGGAACATTGTTCCACTTACAAACTTTGTGCAGTTTTTCCTTTTTGATCGACAAGATGAGGGAGGGCGTAAATGCATAGGTTAGATTTATAAAAGGGATATTTTAGGACACCAGGCACAATAGGACACTCTACGTGTCCTGATGGCTTATCTGTGATTTCCCCTCCCATACAAAGTAATCATGGTAATTCTAGTTCTTTGACTCTTTTATGAGGGGTTTTATGTTGAATTAATTATGCATTTAAAGAGAAGCAATAATCTCCATGATTGCATTTGATGGTGAAGAGCAATTCTGTAGATAGGTGGATGTGAACCATACCAAATTATACTTGCTGAAATCAATTCATTTTCTCACATTTCTTACTAATCTAACATATAATCATATATTAATGTAATCTGTTAATGCTTTCATCTCTTGCCAACATTCTTTTAGGAAGATATTTCAGTGATATTTAATGTTGCGGACAAAGACAAATCTGGCACTCTAACTGTTAAAGAATTTCAAGATGTTATCGACGATATTCTTGTGAGGTACCCTCAAGTGGAGCAATATTTGAAAAGTAAGCATATGAGTGATGTTGTAGATCTGTTGAATGATTCCAAAGGGGATGAGAGAAAAGAATCTCTTGAGTTAGATATTGAAGGGTTCAAGTCAGCTCTGTCTCATGTGGATTCACAGATGAAGAATCTTCCTGCAACTGCTCAGGTGATTTTCTGATAAGCTTCTTATTGAAGTTATGATTTTTTTTTTTTATATGTGCTTCCGGATACTTGCCAGGATGTCACATGTATTGCTATGTGAGGGCTGTTAGTCAGAAAGACCCACCAAGCATGTTTCTTGGCCTCACTAAACTGGTGGGCATTCCTGTATGGAGAGAATGGACAGTTTGAAAATACTGACCAGCAGTTTACCTTGAAATTACTAGTGAGGTCTACCCAATTAGTGGATTGTCTTGATTTTTGGCCATAGAACATACATGGTGGGGTTCGATTCTATCACGTATGTTCCGTGTTGGCATGTGTACCTGTGAGTAGCCTTCACCTGTTCTGTTGCATCTGATAAATGTGGAATGGTAGTTTCTTAAATGGCATCTTCTAAAGAACCATCTCATGTCATTTTCTTTTCCTTGCTTTATCATTGTTGATAGAAAAGAAGAGAGGAGAGAATCACTGAATATGAATATGCAAAATACACTCTCTGACAATCATGAAATTCCAGGTTGCTGCTCAACAAGGTGCATACCTTGCTAGGTGCTTTAACCACATGAAGGATTTTGAAGATAATCCTGAAGGTCCTCTCAGGTTTAGAGAATCAGGTCGCCATCAATTTCAGCCATTTCGGTACAAATCAAACTTTCATAAGTTTTCTATTGATCATGCCTCTTCCTTATTAAGGTGCTTGTTTTCATTGAATTGTGAATCAAATTCTGAAGATCTAGGTCTTAGTTTTCCCTATTAAATTATGTTTATGGAAATTAATGCATAGTTTAATTTGTTGTTGCTTGGCTATTTTTTCATTTGTTCATATGGCCCTTTTTCAAAACTCATTGATTGTAATAAACTTGTTTATTGTAATTAAAGGGTCCTGTGTAATATACTATTAAATTGTGCTTGATTGTAAATTTGTAATCAATCTATGCAATAGCCTATTACATTGTGCTTATGTTCTCATTGCCGGGCCCCAGCTAGGATAAAGGAGGGTTACGGCAGTCAAACTTATGCCATAACTTCCAACATGATGATGATGATATGGTCCCCTTTTAAGGCTAGGAATGGGCAGGCCTGCGCCATGCACAACCATATTTTGAATAGGCTTGGCCTGGTAGCCCTGGCCTGCTTAATGTCAGGTCTATCCCCTTTATCTGTCTTTAATTTAGCCATTATATGCCCTAATGAACCACATTAGAGAGGGAAAGAGATATCTAAAAAACTAGAAAAACTGAGGGAAGGAAAAATAGAGGCATTTGGTGGGGAAGAGGGGAGGTTGTGGAGGGACGTGATTGCTAGAAAATACGGAATGGAGGATGGGTGAAGGAATCATCACTTTATAGAGCCTGGGGATTGTGGAAGGTGGTATGTAAGGCAACAAATTTATTTGAGGGGATTTGGTTCTCTTGCAGTGACAGACGAAGAATCAGGTTTTGGATAGATCGCTAGATTGGGGATATTCTTCTTCAGGAGCTCCGACGTTAGCTAGCCTTACTCCAGATTGGAATGTAAAAGTTATTTGCTTTTATTTTGCAACTGGAAGTACAATCACTTGGTCTCCCCCTTGTAGGAGATATCTATCGGATGAGGAAGTGGATGAGCTCATTTGGCTTTTGGCGAGACTCCATTGTGTTAGGCCGATGTTTTGCTAGAGGGACTCAATGCTTTGGTCTATGGTCAAGTTTGGGCAGTTCATGGTTCAGTCTTTCCACAAGATGCTTACAAAGTGCTCTTATGCTTACCTGAAGCACCACCACAAACGCTACCGCACGTCCGCTTCCAATGTGTTAAGGCACCACCCTGTTGTGCCAGTGGCCAACTCCGGCGTATGCTACAAACGCTACACGCTATGTAGTTGTAGCGTACACTACGACCCCAGTAGCGTATGCTACAGGGAATTTACACTATTTAGCTATGCTATGTAACACTACGTAGTGTACGCTACAAGCACAATTTGAAACGTTGATTAAAATTAATGAGTTAGGGATCAAGCTTATGAGTTGCATTATGAAGCTTTCGGATAGGATGGTGAAGCAATGTATAAGACAAGGAACAAGAGTAATAGAGAATCAAGTTTGCTTCACAATAGAGAGGTAAACAATCAAAGTTAATTTTCCACTTGGATAGTTGATGGAGAAGTATAGAGAGAAGAGGAGAAATTACACGTGGTTTTTATTTATCTATATGGATAACTGACGCAAAAGTATAAAGAGGACGGAGAACTTACACATGATTTTTATTGAACTGGAGAAAGCATATGACTACCCAAGGAGATAATGTGGTAGGTTATGAGTAGGAATCGTGTACCCAGGAAGGCATATTGGCATTGTTAAGGACATGTATGAGGGTGTTGCTACAAGAGTGAGAAGGGTTTGTGGTGAGACATGTATTCCCATAATCAGTATATCTTCATTAGGGATCTGCATTAAGCCCTTGCCTATTATGCTATGCTGTTTGCCAATGATGTTCCTTGAGCTGACTGTAACCTGCTGCGCATGAGGGCACTGAAAATGTACCTCTATTGAACCAAAGGCCGCAAGGATACGCACGAGTACTTAGTTTCAGGGAATAGCAAGGAGCCCCCTGATATCTGTTAATCCAACACCCCTCACGTGCCAACACAATCATGCCTATTGTTGGGGAGTCTTCAAACTGTGCTGGACAGGGTGCTGCGACCGGTCGGGCGACCGGTCTGGCCGTTTGGCCCTGTGCATGTGAAGACTGAAGACTGCCCCTGTGTTGCCTTAGACCGGTTGTGCGACCGGTCTGGAGGGGGCTACGACCGGTCGTACGACCAGTCGGCTGTGAGGTAGAGATGTGTGAAATCTCCCTGGACCGGTCTCTGTGCAAGATGCAACCGGTCGTCTGTGCGCGCAGATTCCTTGCGCAGTCCGCAGTACTGCAGTACTGTGCAAGGTGTTTCTATTTTCGGATTTATTCCTATTTAAGGTGTTGTAATCCGACCTAGAAAGGTATCTTAAGGTGTCCAAGGTTTCCTACTCGTACTAGGAAGAGGGGAGAGGTGTGTGTGAGAGAAAACTTGGGATTTTCTCTGTGTTTCCTTGCTTTGTGGGCTGTCAATCTCTGTAATCTCTGATATTCATAGTGGATCGCTTTGTGCCGTGGTTTTTTACCCGTTTTGAGGTTTTTCCACGTAAAATTCGGAGTCTCTTGTGATGAATGCTTTTGTGTGATTGATTGCATCTTGTTACTCGTTTGATTTCGCATTGCTTCACGTGTTCGGCGTTCCGCTTCCACTGCCGGTTCTATCCCAACGAGTGGTATCAGAGATAAAGTTGGGGTGGAGTAGATTTGAATCTGAGACGAGAAGATGGGATCGAGCGCAAGGTTCGATATAGAGAAGTTCTCCGGGAAAAATAACTTTGAGCTATGGAAGGTGAAGATTGAATCCTTCCTGGTTCAGCAAGGGCTTGATGGAGCTCTTAGAAAGCGACTCGAGGCTATGAAAGACGATGAGTGGACGAGGCTCGACAAGAAGGCAAGAACCTCAATCCTGTTAAACCTTACGGATGATGTTCTCTATCATGTCATGAAGGAGAAAACTGCGGCTGAAATGATGGCGAAGCTAGAGAAGGTTTATGCCAAGAAATCTTTAGAGAATCGCATGTATGTGTTGATGCAGTTATTCACCTTGAGGATGGCTGAGGGAACTGAGGTGGAGGACCACCTAAGCACATTTAATAGGCTGGTTTGCAAGTTGGTGGAGATCGATGAACCGATGAAGGATGAGTATCAAGCATGTATCCTGTTGAATTCTCTTCCAAATTCATATGAGTCGTTCAGGGACTGTGTGTGCAGGAAGGGAAACCATAAGCATCGAGACCGTTATCTCAGCCCTCCAGTCGAAGGCGATGAGAAAGAAAAGCGGTGACGTGGCTTCCCGTTATTCCTCAGAGGCACTGGCTATGGTAGGAAGAAGTTCTGAGCATGGAGGATATTCGAAATCGGGATCGAGGGCCAAAGGCAAAGGTAAGTCTAAGGTGAAATGCTGGAATTGTGGCCAGGAGGGCCACATGAGAGGGGATTGTCAGAATCCCAGGTTAAGGCAAGAGAAGTATGGAAATTCTTCTGGAGATGGAGCCAATACCGTAGAGGACGGTGGCGTTTTTTGTGAAGTTCTGACTGTATCTGGCAAGGGATCTCACTGGTAGTGAGTGGATCCTTGATTCAGGGGCTTCATGTCACGTTTGTCCTGACCGTAGTTCATTCACGACATACAGGGAGTATGGTGGAGAATCGGTGTTTGTGGGCGATGTAGTCGCTCATAAGGTTGTGGGTATTGGTACTGTGTGCATCAGGATGTTCGATGGGGTCGAACGAGTCATGGAAGATGTGAAGCACGTTCCCAAGATGAAGATGAATGTGATTTCTCTTGGTGCACTCGAGGCGAAAGGGTGCGTGTTTATTGGCCGCGATCGTTGTTGTGAAGTGATGAAAGGGGCACTCGTGTGTATGAAGGCATGGAGGTGTGGCCATCTTTACATGTTGATCGGGAGCACAATTCACGGTGGAGCTGCGGGAACGGCAGTAAGATTCACGGTTGCTCGTATATGGCAAGTGCCCAAGGGCCACATGAGAAGAGCGGAAAAGGGAGTGAATTTGCAAGGATAGGGTCGATGGTGGCACGAGGAGCGGTGGAGCTATGAGATGACGTTGCAAGGATGTGTTGATTCGACGTTTGAAGCCTCGGTAGAGTTTGTTGAGGAGTCTTCAAACTGTGCTGGACAGGGTGCTGCGACCGGTCGGGAGACCGGTCTGGCCGTTTGGCCCTGTGCACGTGAAGACTGAAGACTGCCCCTGTGTTGCCTTAGACCGATCGCACGACCGGTCTGGAGGGGGCTGCGACCAGTCGTACGACCGGTCGGCTGTGAGGCAGAGACAGTGTGAAATCTCCCTGGACCGGTATCTATGCAAGGTGCGACCGGTCGTACGACCGGTCATCTGTGAGCACGGATTCCTTGCGCAGTCCACAGTACCGTAGTACTGCGCAAGGTGTTTCTATTTTCGGATTTATTCCTATTTAAGGTGTTGTAATCCGACCTAGAAAGGTATCCTAAGGTGTCCAAGGTTTCCTATTCGTACTAGGAAGAGGGGAGAGGTGTGTGTGAGAGAAAACTTGAGATTTTCTCTGTGTTTCCTTGCTTTGTGGGCTGTCAATCTTTGTAATCTTTGATATTCATAGTGGATCGCTTTGTGCCGTGGTTTTTTACCCGTTTTGGGGTTTTTCCACGTAAAATTCAGAGTCTCTTGTGGTGAATGCTTTTGTGTGATTGATTGCATCTTGTTACTCGTTTGATTTCGCATTGCTTCACGTGTTCGGCGTTCCGCTTCCGCTGCCGGTTCTATCCCAACACCTATCACTGCAATTGAGCCTACATCCCTCTTCTAGCCCCCAACTTTTGTTATTGATTAGTAAAAGCATCTTTGAAGGGCAAATGCTTAAATAACATTAAATAGCTTCATGTACTCTCTCTCTCTCTCTCTCTCTCTCTCTCTCTCTCTCTCTCTTCTTTTCTTTTTTGTATTTTCATAAGATAAATAACTTCACAAACTCTTGTGTGAGTTCCTGATGATTTTTGTTGTCAGGTACAAGCATTTTGGGCAATTTGCTCCATTGGGAGGAGAGCAAGCAGCTGCAGAACTCCCTGGAGACTGGGTTTCTATTGGTCACAGCACCCAATGGCTTTGGTATTCTGTTTATGCAAGGTATGTCTGTTTCTCATAGCTACGTGTCTTTTTGGAATGCACACAGTATGCTTGCAAATACACGTGTGCTCTGCATTCCGTTTCCCTGATTATTCAATGTGTATAAGCATATCGTTTTTTCTGCTTCACTTGCTCATGATGCTTGATCACGATATCAAGCACTTGTATGAGGAAAATAGAGTGATTTCTCTCAAGTGCTGCTAATATTGTTTTGGTGAACATTCCATACTGGTGGGGCCCACCTTCATTGATCCATCCCATCCTTCTGATGGGCTCCATTTGATGGGTTATGCTGCAAGAAGCACCCCTCCCCTTCAGAAAATCCCACTCATCTGATTTTTTTGGTTTGAAAATCGATAGTTACATATATGATATAGCCAATTCTCGACATGGGAAAAAAAGTCCACTATGATTGTCGAATTGAGGTTGTTATTGGTTGATCACACATCCATAGCTCACTCGCCAGAGAATGATTTCATCACTCAAGGGTGGGCCCCACCATTTTGAAATACTGACCTGCTGAGCACTGTTCAATGTCTCATACATGTAAAGGTATGTGCATTTGGGTATCATTGATCCTAATTTTGCTTACTGCTTTTCCAATTCAGCAAACAAGTTAGTTGGCGCACAAGAGTATTGGTGGTATCAGACTGGACGAGGAAATTCATATTTGGAAGGGATTCAAGCCGCATATGAGGCAGTAATATGTTCCGGAACACATGCCCCAGCAATCACTACTAGCATCCTTGTCTTGTGTGTATGTTTCTGTTTTCTTCTCACTTTGTTTCTCCTTAATTCCGTTCTGGAAAATGGCTGTTCTATATTATCAATGCAGCTTCATTGTTCATATCTTTATTTATTTAGTATAACACTAAACATATTGGGTCTATGACAAGAACATTAGTCATTTAATATAAACTGCAATATGAAGTGATATATAAAACTATATTGCATATAGTATTTTGATGTAGGATGGATGGAGGACAACTCAATTGATGGCCAAGCTAGCATAAATTTTGGTTAAAGGGCCCTGGTTGGGCATAAACATCCTAAATGCACACTGTAGCTTTCTATGATCATAACTTTACAACTGGTTATCTGTTTTGCACATATAATATATTGTAGAAAAGTGATCAATGAGCTGTACGCCCTGACCAATGACCCAAGGTTTGTTGTCTCCTAAAAAGGCTTTAGAAATTTTGATAATTTTAGGGGTCAAATTAAAGTTTTAAGTTATAACTTGCTATTTTTAATAAATTCTGTTTTTATTTTTATTTTTAGGGTTTTAAGAGTCTAGTTATGGTCTACAATCTTTGTTTTAGTCATCTAAGGGTTGATTATTAGTTTTAGTCATCTAAGAAGTCATTACTCTTTTTTTTAGTCATTACGTGGGGACTTCATAGCCGTTGGATTTGGACCTTCTTTAGTGACAAACCATTTATCCGATAAGGCTCCCCTTGGATGGGGATGCCCAAAAGAACTCTCAGATTGAATATTGATCGTACAAAATTTATGATGATTGTTCATGTTCAAAGCAAAATATTCAGATTATCAAAGGGTTGATTTAATCCAACTGAGAGATTTTTTTTTTTTTTAATCTTTCCACCATACAAAATAAGACTCATCATATAAACGGTTTGGATCATTGTAAGTTGACACATTCAATGGCTAGAATCCCGATGTATCGTATTGCAGTATGTTGCGATGTAGTCGGGCAAAACTCATCCCTTAAAAACTGCATTTCCCCTCATCATTAATGGAATGAATTTAAATTGATGCGAGACAAGCTTTATGGATGATCGTGCGTCGAGATGGGCGATCCACACGTTGCACACGTGCCAACATAGCCACATGTGCTAGATCTGAGATTTCCAGCAGATGGAATGAACTGTTCAGATGTTGTGGATTATAAAAATCAGGCTATTTCACTTCATAGATGGGACAGGCCCTATGAAAAGCATGGACAGTTAGAAATAATTATTTAACTGTCAGTTTACATTGAGCGTTTCAGCCAACCTGACGATTAGATGAACGTGGATTTTTTTATAGACGGTTATCAATGGTAGGCCTATGTTTTAAATGGCTTTGATCATCACTTAATCGCTACATATGGCCCTACGTGTTATACACTTGAATTCTGGAGTAGGCAGACGAAGTAGCGAGGTCTAAGCCCAGACGTGTCTACAAGGGATGATATCTATGGGGTGTGCTCCTGTGTTAGTACTTACTACTTATTACCACCCTGTACCTGACAGAAGTGGGTCCCATGTGATGTATTCATGACATCCAACCCGTCAGTTAGATGCGTGACCTCAATTTACTTCTTCTACCCAAAATTCAGCTGGACCCAAAACTCAAGTGGGCCGTACGATAAGGAACAAGTTGAGAGTGGAGACCTACTATTGATTTGAATATGGGCCCTACCATGTAGTGTATCTTCAATCCAGGCCATTCAGACCCTTCATCTGGCCAAAGGGGCCGGTCAGGCCCAAAAATCAGGCTGTTTTATGACTCAGGTGGACCATGATGCCAGTTAGCGTTGCCTCGTATATTGTTCACTGTGCTGGAGGGGTTGGTCAGAAGGTAAATACTGCTTGGATGATTGGTTAGGTGCAATTCGTGCAGTGGGCCATGCATGCCATGCCATTTGCATGGCAGCTCCACTATCATGCAATTCATGCGGTAGGCCATGCACATGGCGGCTTCCTGTATCATGCATGTCGTGCCGCAGGGCCTAGCGTACCTACAAAGAGCAGACAACTCTCTAAATACTTCAAAATAGGCCTGCCTCGTTCCTCTGTTCAAGTGTGTTTGCTATCTATGGACTCCACCAAGAATAAGAAAAGGTGCTTTCTGCTACTAGTCACACTGATAAGCTGTGCTGGAACCATAGCTACATTTGGAGCCAACCAATTCAACCAGACGGACGGTGAGGAAAGACGGTGATCAGTTGCAAAGAGCAGGAAAATGGTCCACAGCAACGTGTTTTTTTTTTTTTATTATTATTATTAAATACTCAAAAGGTTATTTATGTTTAAGTAAATATTAAAACCATCACATAACCGGTTGGGATCATTGTAAATCAAATGTTAAAGTCCTAGAGCATCCCTTTCAAGCTGCTCTAAATCAGCCGTCAACCAAAATGCCAATCACCAGGCTAATGCTTGTAGGTTGGTGCTCAGGTAGCACTTTTGGAGTTTCCTGGGTAGAATAGGATGAATGCCACAACATGAAGGTGTAGATGCAAGCAGTTGGGACCGGAAGTGGGCTATGTTGGTGACATGGTGGCACCTTGCTCCACAAAGAGAGGCCATTTGGGTGAAGAACATAAGAGTACATCTACAGTACATGAGCGTTATGGGTAGCATCTTTAGCACACATTTCACCTCTTCCACTTGAGTAATTTTGCCCACAAGTCTTCCCTGTGATTGTTGCTGCCTTGTCCATGACCAAAACTAAGTAGCCAAAGCATTGAAAGGTATCATGGCACCTTTGTTTTGGTGTTATGGCTTCTTTGTTTTGACCGGGTTCAAGGACAAGACGACAACCATCACAAGGAAGACTTGTGCAAAAACCGACGGAATCTGTCCACAATTACATAATTGGATGAGGTAAAATGTCTTCTAAAGATGCTATCCATGTGGCTCTGGACCATCATGTACATGTTTCTGTGGTCTTCATCCAAATGGCGTCCCCTTTTGTGAAGCAATGTGAGAACATGGCACCAACATGGCCCACTTCCATCTTTGACGTTCTGAGTGTCGCTTCATTCATTCTATCATCCTATTCTACTCCTCTTCACTGCCGACTCCCCAGCAACCTGGGGACTCACTGAGCTCCAATGCATGGGCATCACCACGGTGATCGATGTGTTAGCCATGGTGGCTGTAAGGATCATTGAGCTGGAGCAGAAATTGATCAGGACTCTTTAACATTTGAATTAATGTCGGGTTTCAATGATCCCAACCATTTATATGATGGTTTAGTAAAAATAAAAAAACACTTGCATTAGAAGATAAGTCTGTGATAATTTGACTCTTAATTTCCCTTGTACAAAGACATTCTCCTTATCATTTGAAAAATCAAAGGACTAAATATTTCAATCTGAGAGCTCTTTTTTTGAGTTATTAGAGAAGACATCGATCTAGCAGTTATAGTGTATGTATAATATTGCAATATGATAGGAGCTATTCTAGCAAACATACAATGTTCTTTCAAGATTTGCTGTATATGGATGGTAAGGTCGTCAGGCGACCAGTACCAAAGGATAAATCCTTGGGCTATAGAGGTATAGACCACCACCATGTTTCTAAGCTGCAATATTTCAAACACAACACACTTGATATGCATGCACATCAATCTACCAAACTATCCAGCCTCATGGGCCACACAATGAATCATTGATTGGCCCAGTGGAAAGCTGATAATAACTAGATGATCTTAACTGTGAATTGGGACCACCAGGGCGATATTTGCGCGCACTCCTGCAGCCATCGTAACGATGGAACCATCAGATTTATCAGATATCAGCACTGTGTCCCATTCATTGTGGGGTCCACAGGGCCATGATAAACTCCAAGAGACAAGCTTTGCTACTCTGGGAGAGTGCGATGGCATACAAAGGCACTTAGAAGTACCTCAGGAAGCTAATTTAATACAGTTGGGAGAAGTACCCAAGCTCAGAAGAGTACTAAGGACCAGTTATCTATGCAATTACAGGTCTTTTCTAGCCATTGCTCCAATCAAGCACTCTTCTATTTTTCCAATTCCGCCTGCTCCTTGATAACATTCCAACAGTATATTATTATATGTGTAAAACGGATAGCCTATTGCAAAGTAATGTCCGTCAGAAGCTATAGTGTGTGTTGTTCGTTTAGACCGTGTTTTGCCCAATTGGGGCCTCCCTGGCCCAAATTTATTTGATCCTAGCCATCCTTCAGGCATCCTCTACCCATTCTACATCAAATACATACACTGTATGCAATATAGTTTTATATATGAACTTGTATCACAGTTTATATATGAAATGCCGAATGTTATTGTAATAGACCCTGCATATTTGGTGTTATATTATAACCAAATAAATAAAGATATAACTCTACATTGTAAAGGTAAATTTGCATTAACTTAATCGATAGTAAGAGCCAAGCGCACAAATTCAGGTCGCTAAAAATAGCGAATCTGGATCGCAAATGACCCATAATATGGAATGCTTGATCTTGAATGTAAAGCGCGGGGGTTTCATGTTTTAGGCAGCATTGGTCTAGATTGGCATAGATATATGCCACGTGTACCTGTGGCGATCCACCACAACTTAAAAAGTGGTCATGAGCCTTCACCAGACTAGTCCAATCTACCTTCCCTGCTTTCACAAATTCAAAACAACCAAACACTTGCATGACGGGTTCCATTAGGGATCTTATCATCTGCCATTCTACATAAGAAGCAGGATCCGCCTGCTTTGACTTCTAAGGAGGTGACTGGAACAAGTGGGACCACCTTTCATATCACCATCTGATATGAGTGGGACACTGATGAAGTTTAAGAATAGCAAGTTACTGCGGTTGGTTTCCAACACCAGACCAATGACATAATTAAATTCACATGAACAATGAAGCTGAATTGATAATAGAGAATAGTCATTTTCCATAATGAAATTGAGAAGGAGAAACGAAGAGCGACGAAAACAGAAAGATGCTAGGAATGGTTGCTGGGGCATGTGTTCTGGAACCTATTACTGCCTCATATGCGGCTTGAATCCCTTCCAAATACGAATCTCCTCGTCCAGTCTGATACCACCAATGCTCTTGTGCGCCAACTAACTTGTTTGCTGAATTGGAAAAAAAAAAAAAAACAGCAAGCGAAATTAGGATCAATGACACCCAAATGCACATGCCTTTACATGTATATATGAGACATTAAATGCTGCTCAGCAGGTCGGTATTTCAAAATGGTGGGGCCCACCCTTGAGTGATGAAATCATTCTTTTGGCAAGAGAGCCATGGAATATGGGACGAACCAGTAACAACCTCGATTGGACAATCCTAATGGAGTTTTTTCCCATGTGGGGAGTTGGCTATGTCATATATTTAACCAAAAATGAGATGGATGGGATTTTCTGAAGTGGAGAGGTGCTTCTTGCAGCATAGCCCATCAATTGCGGCCAATTGGAAGGATGAGATAGATCACTGAAAGTGGGCCCCACCTGTATGGAATGCTCGCCAAAACAAAATTAGCAGTGCTGAGCAATCAGTGTTTTCATCATACATGTACAGGTGCTTGAAATCATGAACAAGCATAGAGAGCATGCACATGAGCAAGGGAAGCTGAAAATATCATATGCTATATACACATTGAGCGATCATGGAAATGGAATGCAGAGCACACATACATTTTCAATCATACTGTGTGCTTTCCACAAAGACGCACGTGTAACTATGAGAAACGGACAATACCTTGCATAAACAGAATACCAAAGCCATTGGGCGCTGTGCCCAATAGAAACCCATTCTGCGGGGAGTTCTGCAGCTGCTTGCTCTCCTCCCAATGGAGCAAATTGCCCAAAATGCTTGTACCTGAGACCAAAGGTCATTAGGAACTCACACAAGAGTGTGTGAAGTTATTTAGCTTATCAAAATGCAAAAAATGAGTACATCACAATCATCATCTTAGTTTTATACCTAGCTACTTGGGGTCAGCTGCATGATTCCTATTTTGCCATTCCACTGTCATGGACCATATCCCTGATTAAAGCATAGGTCCAATATTTTCAGGTTCATGGTAGAAGTTGTGGCAAAAGTTCCGTGCTAGCTACCAACTTGATGCAACTTTATCCAGGATTGGGACCTGGCAATGAGAGCACAAAACTGCCACGGGCATTAGTGATCAATGCATCTAGGGTTGTCAATCGGCTAGGTCCACGGTTGGCTTTGGTGTTAGACGTGGACCATGTGGGGCCCACTTGTGAGCAATCACTTGTGGGTGGGTTATCCTAATTTAAATGAAATAGAGATATCCTAATTTGAATTAGGATAGAATTTGTTTTGGTATAAGAGATAACATCTCCTTATTTTTCTATATTAAAGAGATTTTTTCTCTGGTTTTGATGCGAGAAGAAAACGCAACCAACGAGTATTACAAGCCTAAAAAACATCTGGTAATGTTCGTGTGTACATCTCCATCATCCAAGACGATCAGAGCCCTTGATCTTATTCTGGGTACCATCTTAACCCTAGGATCAAGAGGGGTGAATAGTTTCTATCTACTTTATGCATTTGCGACATGCCCATGTCATGCTGGAAGGCCATAATACTTAAAGACATACGCATGACAGAAACTCTAGATGCAGTTATTTTTCCAGTGACACATGATAAGAATATGTTGACTACATACACGTGAAGCACCCAAAGAGCACGCATAACTCAGCATAACACTAAGGCGATAACATCCAATGACATATGGTCAAATTTAATTGGCCACATGTAGATGTAAACCTTTAAGCAGTGCACCAAGAAGAGAAAGTCGTCTAAAAATGAAAATATGACTAGATAATGTTGGTTAGCCCATTCTTAAAATAGTAGTATACTGATCCAAGGTCACTAACCAATTAGAATGTTAACTCTGAAAGCCAAGGCCATACGCAAGGCCACTGCCAAATCCAAGTCTATAAAAATAATAGAAAATAAAGAGCTCCATCTCTTGCCAATCCAAACACAACAAACCTCTTATTTTGGATTAATACTACCTTATCAAATTTTTCGTCCCACATGGACTCCTATATTATCTTAACTTATCCTAGTTTAGTCTCTCCACTTTTATCTATCACCATGTTGCAATGAGTCAATATCTATTAGCATAACTTTAGTTTAGTTTAGTTTCTTCACTTTTGTCTGGTGCATTATTGCATCAAGTTAGATTTAGTTTAATTTCATTCATAACCTATTTGTTTGAACCCCTCGACCACAACCTATTGGCCAGACTAAGACCATTCAGGTTTTAACAATTATCTCATGACCATTTAAGTCTAGAAGATTGTCAATCATCCACAATCATTTTGCCAACTTGAACTGTTGCTAGTAATTTCTTCTATTTCATTTACTTTTTGGTCAATTATATTGCATCTATATAATTTAATAAAATTGGCACTTGGCCTTAGATTTTTCTATTTTATTTTTAAATATTTATTTTGCTAACAAATGCGACTAAGCTGTCATTATTGTGATATAGTTCTTCTCTTCATGGCAAAAAGAACTCATTCGAAGGACTAACCCTTCCCTTGATAAATCTCTTTATTGTTTTATCAATCGGATTGCTTAGTAGTCAAGCCAAACTTCATATATTTGACTCTAATCGAACTATTTTGATGCCTAGGGTCACAAGGTGTTTGGTTTAATTTGAGTCCAAGAAGACTCTGACATGATCGACAAGTATATACTCATATATGCATAATTAAAATCAGGCTATTTACTACATGTGTAGCCGCGTGTCTGAATTGAAGCCTAATAGTATCAGGCTAAGCCTTTTGTGTTTTCAATTCATCCCAGTGGGATCGACTTTATGAATGGTTTGGATGGCATATAGACATTAATGTGGACCCAATAAAGTTACAATATTAGGCCATTTCTTTCCCATTTTTTCCTCTATTGTGGCCCATTCAACTTTAAGCCATTGATTTTCAACTTTAGCCCAATCCTTCCTTGCATCTTCAATCCCAACTTAATTAAATTAATGTTTATGTTCAATATCGATCCAATTAGACTGTTGATCTTCAATTTGGACTAACTAGATCATTCATCTCTGATATTAATCCAATCAGACTATTCATTACTGGTGTCTTTTAAGTCCAACCATTCCTCTTCAACATTGATCCAACTAGGCTAATGATTTTCAGTATGGGTCCAATCTAACTATTCATGATCTCCAATTTTATCACAATCAAATTGTTGATCTTCAATTTTAAGCTCATCCGACCATTCATCTTTGACACTGATCTAATCAAATTATTCATCTTTAGCATCATGCGAGTAGGACCACACATGGGACTCCCAATCACTAATCAGGATAGTCTATTCCACAGTATTATTGGAGCAACCCATGGTGCAGGATTCAACCCAACCAGATGATCCAACCCTTTGAATGCGGTCAATTTATTATAATTGTCCTTTTTTTTAATGAGCCATATTAGAATCATCATACAAAAGTGATCCTTTGGAATTAATCATAAGCAACACAGATTGGGTCCCACAAAGAGATGTTTGAAGATGATGATCGGACCTACTTTGTTTATCAACTCAATCTTGACTGTCCATTTCTCATGCCATTGATCATATGCTTATTTTACACCATGGTTTGCTCCTATTTATATGAATGAATAGACTGTCCAAATTGAAGATTGGTTGTCCCACCATGAAGTTGGAGATGTTAGCAGCATTCCCATAATTAAATTTTTTTTAATTTTTTATTTCCATATAATGTTAGCCCTTCCCATTCATGTGCAAGAACACAGTCTAATATGTCACACGTGTGATGGATGTGAGTTTACCATCAAGTGAAACAAACTGTTCAGATGGCCTTGTCTCAAGATCAGGCCATTTACTCCTGTGGCCCAAGTGTACAAAATAATTGGATTGCTAGAAAAGAAATTTTTATAGCCGTCTGTTTGTTTTCTACATTTTGTCCCCTAAAAGACTGGAAAGGGGTCAGATTTTAGATTAGAAGATCTAAACAATGTGGCCCACCTGATGCTAATCTTGGATCTCACGCATGTTCCACATTGCCATAATGCATACGTGTGCCAAGGTTTCTCACGCGTGTGTGTTTAGCGGATCAACTGATCCCAAATCTTCTCTTGCTAGTCACCCACCGCTTGACTCGTTTGTTTCTTGAATTTTGACCGTTGAATGGACCATTGGCTGCTGAATCTTGACTGTAGAATGCTTTGGAATTCCACGGTCCATTGGATGTCCATCAATAAGAAGTTTTGTGACTGCGACACATCTATGCTAGTCCTGTTGGTCTTATCAATGCCTCAAGCATGCATGTGGTGGGTGCGCGAGTGTGCTAGAAGTGACTGTGTAGCTCAATTCTAACCGATTCAACTTTCACCCCAAGCACTGTAACCAAAGCCTAAAAAGGTTGGTTGCCTATTCAACCACTCGTTAATAAGCTTAAAGCAAACATGTAATTGACGAAGGGAATGATTCTTCCTCCCAAAATGGGTTGTGCATTGCCTTTTATTAGAAATAACTTTTTTCATATATAAAATTGATAATAGTGACGATGAAACAAATCAACTATCGAGCAAACAATTCTGCATCAAGCGGATTGATTGTATTTAGATAAATTATCAAAGAGATATACACCAATAATTACAACTAAGTTTGTCCAACGTGCACGGAATGAACTTACAGCTACTCCTAGATTATGAACTGCACATGCATGTTTGGCCCACCTGATGCTAATCTTAGATCCTACGCATGTTCCACATTGCCATAGTGCATACGTGTGCCAAGGGTTCTTACGTGTGTGTTTAGCGGACCAACTGCTCCCAAATCTTCTCTCGCTGGTTACCCATCGCTTGACTCATTTGTTTCTTGTATTTTGACCGTTGAATGGACCATTGGTTGCTGAATCTTGACCGTTGAATGCTTTGGAATTCCACAGTCCATTGGATGTCCATCAATCAGAAGTTTTGTGACTGCGAGGCATATGATTTAGGTAGTTTAATTTGACGGAGTTACTTGATACTCAGGCTGCGTATGGACTTGATGCACAAGCACTTAAAAACGGAATACTGGTAGGGTTGGCAAGGGGCCAGGTGAGGCCTGAGCCCAGCCCATGCCTGAGCCCAAAAAATAGGTTGGACCCGGGGCTAACCGAAGACCAACCCGATTTGCGGGCCTGAAATTCAATAATATTACCATTTATTAGCACTTGAATTTTATTAGTCAATCCGTTAATCAAGTGGGCCACACATGCATGCGTTCCAAGAGTATATACATGTTAAGAAGACCGGAAAGAATTCAATCATCATTTTAATACTTGCTGGCTGCTTGAATTCATCCCATTTCTCATGCTGACTTGCGTGGGCGAGTGAGTTCAATCGGATTCTAATCATTACTCACATGTATGCACATGAGCTCAACCATTATTTTCATTTGTTGTGCTATATTTGCATTTTATGTTTAATCATCCATTTGATATCCATTAATTGGATGGTCAAGATTATTTGATCTTTGTGGTTTTAGACATGCTCCATCCATAATGGGACCATAGTTTTTTAACGGTCAGGATGGATGTGCATCATTGCTAAACGCGAGGAGTGTATATATATATATGTGTGTGTGTGTGGAAATGGTTCTATGAGGTTGACCTCATGGGAGCTTCCCATGAGGTCGAGTTTTGTGCCCCACTGTGATGTGTGTCAGGCATCCACCCAATCAATCGGATGCAACATTCCATGGTGGGCCACGGACCTAAAAATCAGGTCAATCAATAACTTAGGTGGGCCACACCATAGACAAAAGTTGAGAGTGGTTACCCGCCCATTGAAACCATCAAGATCGTTTATAGGGCCGACGACCTTATAGTACCATTTCCCATACATATATATATATATATATATATATATATATATATATATATATATATATATATATATATATATATAAGCGAATTAGGTGAGACCCCGGATCCACCTAGGTGGGTGGGACTCCTGACTGTGGGGCCCACTGTGATGTATGTGACTACATCCAAAACTCATTTTAGAGCATGATCCAATAAATGAAGCAGTTCCAAATCCCAGATGGACCATGGCACAGGAACATTGGTGGTTGACCATTAAAAACTTCTTGTGGCCAATAAAAACTTTGGATCAAGATGATATTTATGTGGTCTCTTCATCTAGGTATTTGTGACCTTATCAACAAGTTGGATGACAAATAAACATTCTGGTGGAATCCATGAAGTTTTTAATGGACGGGGATTTAATTGCGACTGTTTCCTGTGGTGTGGTCCATCTAAGATTTGAATCGGCTTCATTTTTGGGATCATGCCCTAAAATGAGGTTTCAAAATGGTTGGACAGTGTGGATTTAAGGCACATACTTCACTAGTAAGCCCCACAGTAAGGGATCTGATCTCGAGTCTCACCTAATCCGCTCCCCACCGATAGATGTAGCTGGTCATTGCACGACCAGCGCTAGGGCATTGCCGACGCAGATTACCTGCTAAAGTCGCAGGAAGCTCCTGCCTGGGAACCTAGGTGGGGCCTACTGTGATGTTTGTGAGAAATCCACCCTGTTCATCAGTTTTGTGAGTTCATTTTAGGACATGAGGTTGCCCCACTAGATTTTCGGTGTATGGTTGTCCGGCTCATTTTTGGCCTCATGGCCCAAAAATATCTCACAAAACATATGAAGAGAGTGGATTTCTCACAAACATCACAGTAGCCCCACCTAGGTTCCCAGGGAAATCTGCATCCGGGCAACGCTGATATTAGACATTGGCTATGATAGTTGGACCAGTTCTTATGTCAGATCACACAAGCAGAAGGCTATCTATAGAGCTGAGCACAAGTCAAGCCAGCTCGTTTAGCTCGCTCAACTTGGCTCAAGCTAGCTTGATTCGGCTAGCTCGATTTGGCTCAATTCGAAGGCTAGATTCAAACCAAGCCGAGTTATTTTTCCAAGCTCGAAATGATTTTCAAGCCGAGCTCGAGCTAACCCAAGCTTGATTCGGCTCGGCTCAAAGTTCAGCTCAGTTGAAGCGCAATTCGGCTTGGCTCGGCTCAACTCGGCTAACTCACTTATAAAAAACTAAAAAAGTATACATCGAAAGTGAATAAAGAAATGAGAGATGAAACTCTCTATAAAAGTAAGTGGTGGTGTCAATGGGCTTTGGGCTGCATTTGGGCCCAATTTTAAACAGTTTTAAGCTCGGCTTTTGGGCTGGGCCTACCAGGCTCAAATTTAGCTTGAATCGGGCTTGAACTTGCTCGAAAGCTTGGTCGAGCTAGCTCGAATATGTCAGTCCAGCTTGAAGGCTGAGCCGAGCTAAACACGAGCTAGGGTAGTCATCAACTTTTCCATATCATTTTAGTGTATGAGCCAAAAAAAAGGCAAATCCAAGGCTCAAGTGGACTACACAGTGATGATTAAACTCGTATGGTTGAAAACTTCTCAGGAGCTTAAGAAGTTTTGGATTTTTAGATCGAGCTGATATTTTATGTTTTCCCTATATCCAGGTCTATGACATGACCTTATGAACAGGTTGGATGACACTTAACAATCATGGTGGGTGCTATGAAGATTTCAACCGAAGGTGTCACTGCCACTACTACTTCCTATGGCGTGGTCCACTTATCCTTGCATCTGCCTTGTGTTTGGGCTTATACACTAAAATGATAGACAACGTGGATAAACTCATATATCACGATGGCCTCGCAGAGCCCTTGTTGGTTCTGATCCGGAGACGAGCAGGATAGGACATAGGCCTGGCAAAATTCCATACGACCTGCTAACCCGCATGAAACATGCACGAAAAAACCAATGTTCGGATCTAGCCTTATCGTGTCGGGTCACTAACGGGTTGACCCATTAAGACTCGTTAACATAACGGTTCGGGTGGGTATTTTACCTGGGAACCTGTTAAACTCATTAACATAATGATCTAGATCACCAAACCATGCCCCACCTATGAACCTTAGCACTCCATCATATGTAATATTGCAATGTATAGGTGATTCCTCCTCGTCCTCACGGGTGAATCCTATTGTTTTCGATCATAGAATGGGCCCACTAGGTGGACCATAGCCATATGTTGGGTCAGACTGTGAGTTGTCCTCATCAACGATGTGGCCATCTGATGAGTAGACTGGCCTAATGAGTTAAACGGGTTGGGTTACGGGTAACCGGTTAATGGGTTCGGGTTTCTAGATTTCGACCCATTAGTTAATGGGCCGGGTTTGAGTGAGCAAATTTTTAACACCACACGACACTGACACGACACGACACGAACGGTTCAACACAACCCGTTGCAAGGCCTAGTAGGACACAATCCACATTCATTAAGAAGAGAAATGAAAAGAACGAAAAAGAGCAGAGAGAACAAAATGAAAGAACTATAACCAAATGCCTTAGACTTTCCATAGGTGTTGTGTATGTACTAATTAGAATTATATGAAAAATGCTCTTTAGTTCTTAACCTTATTATCACCATAATTTATAAGAAATAAATTTTTTAACTAATTTTTTAATTTGACTCAAACAAAGCTTACTTGATAACTATATATTCTAATTAAATTAAGACTTGACAATTATTTTTATCAGCATAAAAATTAATATTTTAGAAGAATAAAACTAATTATAAACACTTATGATAAATGGTTTGTTTAATTGAAGTTTACAATGACATATTTGTAGGATATAACATGTGTAAATGTAATGTTCAATTAAACTAAAATGATTTGAATCCAAGCGTAACTCAAAGATTAATTGAACCATGTATGTAAGGCCCAAAGTTGACCCATGGGCTAAGTTAGTAGGTCTAAGCCTGGCTAAAAGTCTAGATTGGCTCATTGGGTAGGTAAGCTACCCAGCCCATTGTCACCTTAAATACCTAGCACATGTTAACTCTAATATGCGCTAGGCATTAATTCTCTCTTTCTCCCTTTTTAGCTCTTTTTTCCGTCTCCAAGCATGAATCTCGTGCTTTTCTTTTCCCTCAGCCAAGATGTGGGTCTCCTTGTGTATTTTTTGGGCCATGTGACCTTTTGAAGAAAATAAAAATTATTTTTATATTCAATAAAAAATCATATTAAAACTATAATTAAGTTCCGTTCTTAAATTAAATTGGGTGAATGTTCTTAGGTGAATGATCTTAGCTGAGATCATTAGGTATTTGGGTCCTTACTCATGCTTAGTGGTAGAGTCACAAGAGTCTTAACACAGGACATGGATTCCTAGAGGTACCCATTGTGGTATAAAAAAGCCACTATAAGGTCAGGTTAAAATAAAAATAAAAAAGATTATTGGATATTTTTTTAATTTTATCATTGACTAAATGTTCTTCAATCCAAAGATTAAAATCACCCCCATTTTTTGTCGAGAATACTTACCCAATTTCAAACGTTCAATTTTAATCACTTGTATCATTGTATGCCACTGCCTATTCAACTTTAATGTCATTTCCGCATGTGCACGCTAATTGCATCCTTCCTTAGTATGGATGTCAACCGTTATGTATTAGTTTATCCACGCCGTTCATCCCTTTTGTAAGATCATTTTAAGACATTAGGCCAAGAACTAGTCAAATCAAATGCTAATGGGCCATACCAAATAGTACATACATGACTCTTACATTTAATGCAACTCAAGTTTATTATTTAGTATGGTCCACTTTAGCGTTGGATCTACATCATTCTTGGTCTCATGCCTTAAAATGATCTTAGAAGGGATGGACCGCATGGATAAACTGATAAATCACGGTGGGCCTTTCACAGATATCCATGGACGTTTACTTGGGAAGGGCTCGCGTCCAGCGAGTGTGGGGTATCATCAAAACACTGCCAAGAGTATCAAATCTTCCAACTGTACGGTCATGAGGAAGCGAATTTGCTGGTGCACGACGTTGCGGGTGTACGGACGTGGCAGACGCAGACCAGCGCGCCGGTGCTCAAGCACTGTGATGGTACGAATGGTCCAAAGAAGATTAAGACTCCATGGACCCCACAATTGATTTATTTAGTATATCTACACCGTCCATCCATTTGGTGAGATCATTTTAGGGCACTATACCTAACATGAGTCATATCAAAATTTCAAGTGGACCACACCACAAAAGGTCGTGGGGACAATGATTCTTACCATTAAAACATACATAGGGCCCACCATGATGTTTATTTTCCATCCAAACTGTTCATAAGGTCACACAGACCTGGATGAAAGGTTCAAACAAATATCAGACTGATCCAAAACTTCTAGGACCCCAGGAAGGTTTCAATGGTATACGTTCAATCTCTCACTGCTCTCTTCAGTGTGATCCACTGAATCTTTGTATCTGTCTTTTTTTTGGGCTAAAGCCTTATGATGATCTCAAAAAATGGACAGACGGTTTGGATATAACACGTACCTCATGATGGGATCCATAGAACTTAATGACGTGACTACCCCAGCCAATTCACTGTGGTGCGGTACCCCAGCCAATCCGCTTCCGTTCCGGGCACGACTTGGGTGAGACCACGGAACCACTGTGGGTGGAACCCAACCTAGGGCACACCTGAATGCATTCCTTGTATATCCATGCCGTCCATCTGTTTCTTCCTATTATTTTAGGACTAAGTCCCAAAATTGAAGCACATGAAAATTTTAAGTAGACCACACCACTGGAAGCAGTGCTAATTGAGCGCTTACCATTAAAAACTTCCTAGAGTCCACCGTAATGTTTACGGACGATCCAATCTGTTGATAAGGTCATGTAGACAGCGATGAAAGGAAAAAACAAATATCAGCTCAATAGAAAACTTTTGTGGCCCTAACCAATGTTTATAATAGTATGGTCCACAAAAAGTCTTTATCTCCTTTATTTTTTTATTTCATGGCATAAAATAATCATTAAAAGAAGATTACCTGTATAGATATACAATTCATACTTAGAGGTGAGCCCTATGTTCAGGTCCCATCCACATCACCCAAGCTAGGGTCCATAAGTAGCCGCGGTAGACTCATTTTCGCTACGGTTATGGTGGTTCCCTTAACCAAATCATTGCCTATGAGTCGCCCATTCTTCAACAGACGTGGTATGAGATTTCTCCTCCTCCTGCTGGGGATTTCACGGCTTCACGTGTTGGTTTTGGAGTCTCACCTAAGTCGTACCCTTTCATTCCAGCATTGAAGGATGTGACTTAGGTAGGCCCGAAACCAGCGATTTCGATGGGACCCTAACCTAGGTCCAACTTGGTGCATTCATTACATATCCATGCTGTCTTTTATGTTTCTTCGTATTATTTTATGACGTTTTTAAAAAAATGAAGCAGATGCAAATTTTAGATAGGTCGACCACACTACACCATAGGAAACTGTGCTCACCAAACATCTACCATTAAAAACTTCCCGATGTCCACCGTAATGTCTATTGACCATCCAATCTGTTGATAAGGTCACGGATACCAGGATGAAATGAAAAACAAATATCAGGTTCATGGGAAACTTTTGTGGCCCATAAAAGGTTTTTAATGGTCATTAACCAGTGTTTCTTATATTATGGTTCACTCGAAACTTTCATTCTTCTTCAATTTTTATTGCATGACATTAAATAAGCCCTGAAAATCATATCATCGGAATGGATATATAATTCATGCATCCAGGTGGGATCTTACAGTCAGATCCCACCCACATCGCTGGTTACGGGGTCTCACCCGAGTCGCGCCGCCCCAGGGGACATGACTTCCCGGTCAGAACATGATATTATAATTCCGGAATAACCGGAATATTGTTGACCAATCTCTCTGCCGCACATATGCAAGTTCAATGAAGCAATCAGTACCTTCCATCAAGTGGGCCTTCGTATAGATAAAACATATTTAAAGGCACACAAAGATCGGATGGCCCTACGTGCCTGACGGGTGTTTTTCCAAGCAATGGAAAAATAACAAAACTGATTGATGTTCAAAATCATAAGGAATGAATAAATCTAGGGGCTAACATTCATTGACAGGTGTCATTTTAAAAAAATCTAGCTATCCATGATTGGAATCACTATTTGGACGGTCCAGATTGAAAATAAGCTTTCAAAGATTACCATGAAGAGATCAATCTACATTGTAATGATTCTTCCGGCTTTGCAGCGGATCTTCATCAATGTTTTTCTGTTCTCAAAGACACGCAGTGTAACTCGCTAGGTACTTCTCGCACTGAGAGCCACGTGGGTTTGTAGCTTTCATGCGATCTACACCGTCCGTTAAAAATGCTGTCTCATATCAAATTTGAATCCAAAATATCTTGACTATCCAGAACTAAGGTAGGCCACATCCTAGGAAAATGGTAGGATGGGACGCACCATTAGTTTTGTGTAGGTCCCACCGTGGTGTTTATATACCATCATATCCATTCATCTGCCTCATTAGCGTGAATTAATTATAAAAAATGGCGGTATTGAAAAGCTAATGTGGGTCATACCATGTGAATTTAGAGATTTTAAGGTAATAGTTTTATGAAGTGGCCCACCTGAGTGTTGAATCAGACTGAGTTTTTGGAGGATCACCCAAAAAGTGATGATCTACCTGATGGACGGGCTGGATTTCATTGAAGACAACTTTTTTTAGAACCTGAGAGAAAGTGACTTCGGTAGGTACCTAAGTGAGGTAGGCAAGCGTTTTCCTCCTTCAAAGCAAGGAAAGCGCGCTGCATGGGGCGCAAATTAGGTGTTACCACGGGAACAGCTTAGTGGGTGTTACCCCTACCATATGGCCCACATGGATGATATTTTGTATATCCACTCCGTCCATACGTTTCTAAAGCCCATTTTAGGATAAGGTTCCAAAAATTATGCAGATCGAAATCTCAAGTGGACCATACCACTGGAAACAGTGTGATTGAGTGCCCCACCATTAAAAATTCCAAAGAGCCCAAGGTAAGGTTTTGGTAATGTTTATTTGCAATCGAAGCTCTTGATAATGTCAATAAGGTCTTGATGAAGGGAAAATATAAATATGAGATTGATCCAAAACTTTTATGACCCACAAAACTTTTTAATGGTTATTAATCACCGTTTGTAGTGGTATGGTTCGCCTGAGATTTGAATCTTCTTAAGGTTTTGGATCATATCCTAAAATGATAAGAAAAAACAGATAGACGGCGTAGATATATAAAAGATACATCAAGATAGGCCCCACACAGTAGGGGTAACACCCACGACGGTGTTACCATGGTAACATTTAATTCACTCCCCGCTGCATGATGCATAAAATTCCAGCGCAGAAGCGGGCGCGAATTAGGTGTTACCCCGGAACAGCTTAGTGGGTGTTATCCCTGCTGTATGGCCCACATGGATGATATTTTATATATCCACTCCGTCCATCCATTTCTACGGCCCATTTTAGAATGAGGTCCAAAAATTATGCAGATCCAAATCTCATGTGAACCATACCATTAGAAACAGGGTGATTGAGTGCTCCACCATTAAAAATTCTACAGAGCTCATTGTAAGGTTTTGGTAATGTTCATTTACAATCCAAGATCTTGATAATGTTAATAATGTCTTGATGAAGGGAAAATATAAAAATCATATTGATTCAAAACCTTTATGGCCCACAAAACGTTTTAATGGTTATTTATCACTGTTTCTAATGTTATGGTCCATCTGAGATTTGTATCTTCCTAGTTTTTTGTATCACATCCTAAAATAATATGAAAAAGCAGATAGACGGCGTAGATATATAAAAAATACATCAAGATGGGCTCCACACGGTAGGGGTAACACCCACTAAGCTGTTCCCAGGGTAACACCTAATTCGCGCCCTGCAGAAGCTTTCCGTACACGCGGGAAACATGTGGTGATTGGAACTCTGGAACGCGGATTGCCTTTCGCAGGCATCTCCTGCGCTCGGAATCTAGGTGGGGCTCACCGTGATGTTTGTGAGAAATCTACGCCGTCCAACCGTTTTGTGAGATCAGTTTGGGCGTCAAGACTCAAGTGGGGAGAAAACGTGACGATTGAACTTACACAGTTGAAATATTGGGGAGAAAACGTGACGATTGAACTTCCACAGTTGAAATATTCGTGGGGTCACAGAAGTTTCGAATCAGAATAATATTTGTGTTTTTAGTTCATCTCACTAGGAATGACATTATGAACGGTATGGATGGCATATAAACATCACTGTGGACCCCATAGAGGTTTCAACGGTAGGAATTTCCTTACCCACCTTTTGCTTTAGTGCGGCCCACTTGAGTCTTGGATTCTGTTCATTTTTTGTCGCAACGCTTAAAATAATCTCAAAAAACGACCGGACGGCGTAGATTTCTAACAAACATCACAGTGGGCCCCACCTAGATTCCGAGCGCAGGAGATGCCTCGCAATCCTCGTACGGACCCTCGTGGGCTATCACTGGAATATTCCACGTTAAAAAATGAGAAGATACCAAGTCCAACAGGTTATTTCAGTCCACTCAGCAAATCTAACCCGTCCAATAGATTGGGCCCATCGTGAGGATCACGTTTTTTGCAAAATTCAGCCATATCCACTCATCGAGTGAACCGCACTTGTATTTTTCTATTACCAATCGCTAAATATTGTTTTATAAGGTTTCTCCATCTAATAGATTTTGGGATTTTTACTGCAATAGCCTTGAGGAGTGGCTACTTTTACTAAAAGTCCAATTTCTCGTTGGTTATCTCTTTTGGCCTTTTGACGAGAAATTGAAAATTTTACAGTCCAGAATACCCCTCTGACCACCATGTGCTCAGGAGGAATCCACTGTGCCATAGGGGAATCCATAATGCGCAATGGGAATCACTCAGTGGGGCATTTTCGACCGTTAATTTTCAATTTCTCTTCAAAAGGTAAAAAAAGATGAATTAGATGAGAAATTGAACTCTTAATAAAAATAGCCATACATCAGGGCTATTGCAGTAAAAATTAGGGCTCTCAATGGAGCGGGTCAGATCTGAGATCTGATTCGCTCTGAATCCATATAATGTAGATTTGGATCTTAAAATAGGTCTGATTAGTTAAATGGACCGAATTTCGATCTTAAATAGGTTCGATTACTTAAATGGGCTAGATTTGGATTCACAGGAATATATCCGAGTTCGATTCGAATTTGATTAAGATCTGACTCATTGTCACCTTACTGTATATGTTATATTTATGCTGGCCATCCGTTTTATAGATTATTTTAGGCCATGTTTCAAAATTGAGACATGCCACTCTTAAGTCCTCCATACCACAGTAAATAGTGGGATTCACATCATTTTTCTACTAAATTAAATATATTATATTATATATTTTTTTTAGATTTATAATGGGGGTGGATTCAGACCTAGATCCGACTCGAATCTGATGGTCATATGGATGTAGGATCGAAAATGGATCTAACAATTTATAAATGGATCGAATATGGATATCACATTTTGGATCCGAGTTAGATCCGAATCCAATCCAAATTCATCTATAGATATATGGACTTGGAGATGGATCCGATCCAAATCCAACTCATTGAAAGCCCTAGTAAAAATCCCATAGATTTTTCTATTTTCAATAGATTTTTTTTTCTTTATTCTGAATTAAAAAAAAAAATCCTTCCCAAGTGCCCATCTCTTGTATTTTTCTATTATTAGTGGTTCAATATTTTTCTATTACCACTCATAGTGAGAATTGGATCTACTTTATTTTTGTGATCATGCCCTAAAATAATCGGGAAAAATGGATGGACGGTGTGGGTATACAATACAGGCATCAATGTGGCCCCTATGGTAAAGGCCACACCTAATCCTCTCCCTAAAATTTCAAGGTACCCCACGAAATAATAGTCTAGATTACCACATGCTTGCCACGTGCACTTAGAGAAGAGGAATGCATAGAACTTCTATACATCGGCCAATGCATAGAAGCGATCCAAAAAAGGGGATTTTTTGTGGAATAGCACTCGGTTTGCTAATCTAACAAACATAGCCCTCAGGTCTGCTAATCCAACAAAAAGTTTAATTTCTAGTGAGAATCATCTTTTCTAGCCCTCACATAAGAAATGCCCCTCTAGCCACTTACTGTACTATGAGTCCTTTTTTCACTATGGGTCTCCCCTAAGTACTTTGGGTCCCTCCTAAGTAATATGGATCCTACCTGAGCACTGTGGATCCCCTCTAGGGTTGGATCCCTGATCACCATTAGAAGGGCATTGCAGCAGAAAATTTCCCGTATGGGGGCTAAAAAAGATGTCCTCACGAGAAGTTTGACTTTTTTTTTGGAATAGCACACCTGGGGCTATTACACTAAAATCCCCCTCAAAAGTCCGAAGCTCTTTAGGACTGACCACGTGCACCGCATCAAACACGTGTCGTGTCCAACGTCCACCGTTGATAAGTCAGCGAAAAGAGAAAGCTGTGTGAACGAATCTTCCATTTCCCCCTATCTTCTTGGACCCCTCTCTCCCTCTCTCTCTCTCTCTCTAAGTACCAAAAACGGAAACGAACTTCTCTTCCTGTTACATCTCTCTCCGATTCAGATCTACTCTCTCTCTCTCTCTCTCGCTGTCTGAATCTCAAAATCCTTCGTAAATGAGGTTTTTCTCTTTCTTCGAGAGATCTGCTCGTGCTTTCCATCACTCTCCAACGTATTCTAAGCTGATCGTTCTCTTCACCGTCAGGTATTTTCATTATCCCCTTTTTCTGAAAATTTTCTGTTATGATTTTTTTTTTATAGATTTGTTTGGAATTCTATGAACTTTGGGTAGCAATCTGTTCTTGAAGAATTTAATCGTTGATTTTATTTAATTTTTTTTTTTCTCTTTTTCGCTTCGTTGAATTGTATATTCCTTCTGTTGATTTTGTTTTGAAATGTGAAACTTGTTGGATCCAAGAGTAGTTAGAAGGGGAATTATAGGGTGATGAGCCTCTTAGGAAATTTGCAAACTTGTGGGGCCCACCTTCTCTGTATCAGCGCCGGCGATCTGGTAGGCGCTGCCGCTGATCTGTCCCGTTTATCTCGTGGGTCCCAACCTCGTCAGTGGGAATTTTCACGGGGAGGAACCACGTAGCTCTGTTTCTGATCATGTACACATGGGGCCCATGGATTGGTGATCCATGCCATTGATCTTGTGAGCCTCACCATCATATCTCCTTGTATCCGGATGGATTTTATGATACCACCCACTTCTGCATCCGCGAACCATGGATCTGGTGGCTACTACTGCTGATCTTTCCTGTTTATCTTCTGGGCCCCACCATGATGTCAGTCATGGGAATTTGCGTAGGGGGGAGCCACCTGGTTCTTTTTCTGATCAGGTGCACGTGGGGCCCACTGTTTGTGACCTTGCCTGTTGATCTGGTGGGCCTGATCATCATTTCTCCCATGTAGTTTTGTATCGGCATGACGCTGCTTCCAATTCTGCTCTGCATGTGGTTTGGCATTAGGCCATCGATCTGTTGGGCGCTGCGGCCATATTGCTCGTGGGATTTTAACGGAGGAGTTACTGAGATCCCCTTTCTATTTGGTACATGTAAGGCCCATGTCTCGAGACTCAGACTGTTAATCAGATGGGATCTGTGGTGGATGAGGGATGCTGCAAAGATCCTCCAGATTGGAAGATCCAAGTCATTCAAATGGTGGCTTACAAATAGATATTTGAGAAAATAATTGCGGAGACAGTCCCCATTCACTGAATGGGGGATGCTGCAAAAATCCTTCTGATAAATGTTCAAATGGTGGCTTACGAATTGATATTTGAGAAAATAATTGCAGAGACAGTCCGCTTTCACCAGAAAAAAATTACTTTTGAAGGGCCAGGACCCTCCAGTTCTGGAGATTTTCGCAGCATACCTAATACACAGTGTTGCCAGTTGGATGAATGGTCTGGATCCTCGAACCATGGACCCGGCATGTATAGAGTTGGGTGGTTGTTGGGCAGCTAATTCACAATTGAATTCACAGTTTGTTTCCTATCTTATTTGTTGGATTCCCATTAATATTTTGAATAGAATTGTTTCGTGCTTAGGCGAGTTCCTACCATGAGGGTTTATATGATTTTCAACCAGTGGACATTATGACATCCTCAGGCCCTCCACCTGTACAAGTGGGGTCCTTGGTTTTGTGGTCTGGACGTTTGATCTGATGGTCCCCACTTGGTCCACTTGGATGGACCATACCATGCCAAATGGTTTCCCTGATGCGAGATATGTGGTTAATAAGGAAAAAGAAAGTGGTGACGGCTCATATTCAATGGAGAAAAGGCCAAAGATTTGGATGGGTATGATCCTTTGATCTGGGAGATTTTCAGGGCATGGTCCATCAGAGGTGGGGCCTCTCAGGTCAATGGTATGGGACAATTTGTGTATCCTATATTTCCTTCGATTTGGATTTCATTCTGATTGATTTAGTGATTAGTTGTTGATTAAGACATGCATGAAGTGGTGAAGGGAGTGAATAGAGAAATGCAGTATGTTGTGTGAACAGAGATAAAAATTGAGGAGCCTTCCCATGGAGGCCATAACTTGAATATTCGAGTGATTTTTTTTGGAACTTTGTCTGTTCTCACTATTGACTAAGCAGTAGGGCAGAAATGGATCATTGTTCAACATAATCAGATTAGTCATTCATTTGATCCAGTTCTTGTTGAGATGAGAAGGTAGAAGAATGCTAGATGGGTAGTCTGGGCCTTCTCAATTCCCAATTGTGACTTCTTTTTGGGTAAGAGATGATCCTTTCACACACACCCACCCACACACCCACACCCACACGTCCACACACGCACGCACGAGCGTGCACTCACACAGAAATGCTCTCATGGTCATGGGAACCGGTTCTCATTTTGACATGTGATGTGGGCATAAAATCCAGATGGTCCACTAGATGAGTCACTTTATGAAACCCCTCGAGCTAACTTTTTGGCCTGATCCAAAAATCTGGTAGGCCTTTACAAACTGAAAACCCTAGGTCCTTGATTTGCCTCTCACTTTGTTATGGCCCACCAGATTTTTGGATCAGGCCAAAAAGTTATCCTTGGGGGTTTCATGAGGTGACTCATTTAATGGACCATCCGGATTTTGTGTCCACATCATGTGTCAAAAGTTCTCACAAAGTTCCAATGAGAACTAGTTCTTGGGAGAGGATCTCTCCCTCTCTCTCTCTCTCCCTCTCTCCCATAGACACACATACGTACGTACATACATATATACAGGGGAATGCTCACTTGCACACCTTTTTTAGGTAAGAACTTGTGCGCACTTTTGCAAACGTGCCATGGACATAAAATCCGAACGTCCACATGATGCGGCACCCTATGAAACCCCCCAAGGCCCAACTTTTAGCCTGATCAAAACTCTGGTGGGGCATAGAAAAACTTTGATGCAACATCACCTAGACCATTCGGATTTTGTGCCCATGACACATGTGCAAAGGTGCGCATGAGTTCTTACCTAAAAAGGTGGGCAGGTGAGCATTTTTCTGTATGCATGCATGTATGTATTTGTATATATGTATATATGTGTACACATACAATATATTCAATTGTATGGTAATTAGAGGTGTACACAAGCCGAACCGAGTCAAACTTGGCGTTGCCTGGATCGGTTCAGTCAGCAGCCTACCCCAGTTCGAGTTCGGCTTAGCTTGGTCCTCAAGCCTGACTAGTGAGCTTGGCTCGGTTCGGTCAGCAACTCAAGCCGAGTTCGAGCTAAGTTCAAGTTCGAGCTTTCAAGCCCAATTCGAGTAAGCTTGGGCGAAAAAACAAAAAAAAGAGGGTTCGGGCAATTTTTTTTTTAAAGGGTAGGTATTTAAAACTAGCCAAGTCGAGTTGAGCTTAGGTCAGCTCGAAATTATTTCGAGCTACAAAAATAGCTTTGCTTGGCTCAAACCTAGCTTCGATCCGAGCCGAATCGAGCTTTTTCAAGCCGAGTCGAGCGAGTTAACCGAGCTATCTTGGCTCATGTTCGGCTCTAATGCTAATCATTTACTCCAACATATCTCTCTATTTGAGTAGAAGTCTATCTATTTCAAGGCCAACCTTTGAACATAGATGTTCCATCACCATCTTGACCATTAGATATTCCATTTCCATGCATTTATGATTTTGAACTAGGCATGTTCAGATACAAGGAATCGAGGTGTGGAAATGGAAAATGTAATGTGATTACACAATGATTATTTCCATCTTTACTGTAGAACATAAGATTCCAAAATTAGGGTTCTTTTTTGGATACAAGGGGAAATCCCAGTTCATTACACAATGGTGTCACCTTGTATCTTGTGCCAAGGAATTGCAACTATGGACAAGCGTAATGATCATTTGGAGAAATCCATGGTTTTCTGTCAATCTACAGAGCCCCAGCTATTTTCAAGGGAATCCAATTTCTTTTCTAGCTGCTTTGTTCTGGAATTTTTGCTATCGTGAGATGCTGACTATCCCAGTTTCATTAGATAACAGTCACCTTGTATCTTGTGCTGCCGAACTGCCACCATGGACAAGTATAATGATTATTTGGTGGAATCTATGGTTTTGTCTATCCAAAGAACCCCAGCTATTGTCAAGGGAATCCAATTTCTTTTCCGGCTGCCTTGTATCTATCCAAAGAGCCCCAGCTATTTTCAAGGGAATCCAATTTCTTTTCTAGCTGCTTTGTTCTGGAATTTTTGCTATCGTGAGATGCTGACTATCCCAGTTTCATTAGATAACAGTCACCTTGTATCTTGTGCCGCCGAACTGCCACCATGGACAAGTATAATGATTATTTGGTGGAATCTATGGTTTTGTCTATCCAAAGAACCCCAGCTATTGTCAAGGGAATCCAATTTCTTTTCCGGCTGCCTTGTTTTGGAATGTTTGCTATTGTGATTTGTGAGATGCCAAATCTCTGGGTTCAGCTCCATGTCTCAGTGGTAGACATACTCTGTTTCAACACTGACATCATGGGAATCGAGTGCCCATGTGGTGTGGGTGTAGGTGTGTGTTAAGAGAGAGAGAGAGAGAGAGAGAGAGAGAGAGAGAGATGCCAAATATCCTGAATTCTGGTGACATGGGAAAAGCATGCTGATACACTTACCAAATGTGTGCCAAGCTACCACCTTTCAATGATTTATCCCCAGTTCTCTGATTTCTTGACTTCACATACCCACTGCTTTTCCCAATCCAACCATGTCATGATGAGAGGGGCTTAGACCCTGACATTGTAAATTTCTATGATGGCATCCTGTAATTGCAAGCAAAGGGGGTCTGAACTGGCCACACCCACGAAGTTATGGACCGGTTGATCAGTTCAATTCAAAGTTTCTAGTTACTTGCATTTGGAGATTTGATATGTTTTACTAAACCTTATCATAGACTTGATGCTCTCACGTCTTTCACATGATGTGCCCTTTCCATACAATTATATGTTCTGATTTTGATTTTTTTTCCCTATATTAAGAAATAGTTTTATTTTTTGGATTCAGTTGGAAGTTTTGGTATAAGTTTGACGCCAGCTGCCAACTTGACGCAACTCTCCTCTATCCAGGCTGGGGACTAGCAATGAGAGCATAAAATTCCCACAGGCTCAATGTAATAGACTATTACATAAGTTGTAACTCCCACAGGCGTAATGTAATAGACTATTAAGTAAGTTGATTACAATAAAGTGCTATTAGATAATAAGTAACAAGATGAGGGAAAGAAGACTTAGATGATCTGTTCATGTGCAACGTAAACTAAGAACTGCACCAGTTAGGAGTGAGTTGGTACAGGTCGAAGGCTCTGAAAGGGAAAGGGGAAGGCCCAAAAGGACTTGGGTGGAGCCATGGAGGTAGTAAGAAAAGTCTTGATGACCTATGCTCTAACTGAAGTCATGGCCCTTGATAGAGTGGAATGGTGGAAAAGGATTCAGGTAGCCAACTTGATTAGTTGGATCAGGCTTAGATGATGATGATGATATTAAGAAATAGTTTTCTATTGAGAGATGTTTATTTACTTATTTTGATCTGGATTTTTTTTTTTTTTGCCTCCCTTCCAATGCTTATAGTTGGATCCCAGAAGTTGAAACTCTCTTTCTTTTTCAAAATTAGTACTCATATAGGCATTCCCTTTTTTTCCTTTTCTATTTGTTTCATTTGTACCTTGAATTTATAACTACATACAACATACTTTCTTTTATAGTTAAGCATCACATATGCTATATTATACTTGCACTTACTAAACCTGGTTATTGCAGTGGTGGGGGTCTTGTGGCATATTCGGAATCGAAATCAGACAATGGTGCTTACAATATTATATCATCTCAAGCAGATGCCAAAAAGAAGAAAGTGGTAGTTCTTGGAACAGGATGGGCGGGCACAAGCTTCTTGAAAAATCTCAATGGTTCCTTGTATGATGTCCAGGTTGTGTCACCTCGTAATTATTTTGCATTTACCCCTTTGTTACCCAGCGTCACATGTGGTACTGTGGAAGCACGTAGTATTGTTGAGCCGATACGTAAGATTATCAAAAAGGTAAGGACAATCGTAATAGACATCACTAATATTGCATTGTGTCTGTTAGGAATACATATCCATTTGTATAAACTTCAGTGATGTTTTAGCAATTAACCAGGGAACTATGTATCCTTGGCTAACTGCTAAGGTTCTAGTTCCTCCTTGGTTAACTATAACCAAGGTGCTAGTTCCTCCCCTGAATCTTGTTTTCACCTGCTGTTTTCAGACCTCCTCCTGCTCCTAACACTGACTATTCAGATGACTCCATTTAGTCCATTTATCTCAATACACTTTCAGCTATTTATTGTTCACCATTTCATCATCTAGGTTTTTAAGATTTCCAATTCTAATCGTTGAATAATTTTGTTTCTATATTTTGTTAAATGCTATAGATATTTAAATTTCTTACTCTTGTTTAATTACGCTTCCAAGATGATCTTGCCTCCTGAATTTTTTGATAAGTGCCACTTCCCAATCCTCTACACTGATCCTGTCCCACTTCCTGCAACTAAATTCCTTTGTGTATTTTCTATTAGGAATGGAAGGATTGTAGATTATATTTTTCATTAGAGGATTTACATTTAGTTTGAACTTTGAATCTATCCTCTGCAGAAATAGAGAAATCAGAAAGGAAAATTGCCTTTGTATAAAAGGATAAAATAAAAGAATAATAACCAATAGATAAAAACATATGACGTGATATGGTACATGTGGCACCATCCTTTTGGTGATCCCTATGTTCATATGGTGAATTCATTCCTTTGAGATACCACAAACGTCTACTTGCCGAATGTTCCTAACCATTAGATTGGGCCCCCAATCAATGTGCAGCATTGGTTGTATTTTTCCATTTCATTGGATGGCTAGGAACATCTGGTAGAGGAGATAGTTTCATAGCCCATCACATGATGGGGGCCCAATGGATCATTTGCTTATGTTAAGAGGGTCCCATCTGTACTGTCGCTGGGTCAAAAAAAGGAAACACCATTTCTCTTGATCTCGCATAGCCACTTTTTATATTTTAGTTTCTTTCTTCATCAAGAGATGATTTACTCTAGCCAATTAAAAAAGAAAAAGGAAAAATAGACGATTCACTCTAATTTCTAAAACAGTGTTATACTTCTTTTCCATTCCTTTGGCAGAAAACTGGAAACATCGAATTCTGTGAAGCTGAATGTGTGAAGATTGATGCAGCAAACAAGAAAGTTCACTGTCGCTCTACGCTTTCGAATGGGCACAAAGAATTTCTTGTAGACTATGACTACTTAGTGATAGCAATGGGAGCCCAAGCAAACACATTTAACACTCCAGGTGTGCCAGAGCACTGCCATTTTTTGAAGGTAAGCTTCATTTTAATATTCTATCAGCATCTCTCTCTCTCTCTCTCTCTCTCTCTCTCTCTCTCTCTCTCTCTCTCTCTCTCATCCTTCTTTATTGGATTTTTCAAACAGTTTTTCATGTTCCAAATTGTCCTTTGAAGACACCATTAATATTTGGGAGCTTGTTAATAGAATTCAAGTTGATTCTTGCATGCCTGCATAAATTGTGAAAATAGTCATCTTAGTGCAGGAAATAGAGGATGCTCAGAGGATCCGTAGGAGCGTGATAGATTCTTTTGAGAAGGCCAGCCTTCCAAATCTTAGTGATGAAGAGAGGAGGAGGATGCTTAATTTTATAATTGTTGGAGGAGGGCCTACTGGCGTGGAATTTGCTGCAGAGTTGCATGACTTTGTATGTGAAGATTTAGAGAAGTTGTTTCCAGACATTCGACACCTGGTGAAAATATATCTCATTGAAGCAGGTGATCAAATTTTGAACATGTAAGGAAGGGTACAATATTCTCACATCCATTTTCTTTCTAGCACTAGCAAAGGGTATTTTTTATGTGGAAGTATGTTACATGCCTAGTGCCCCTTGAATATCTCTTGAAGAATGCTAAGATGATTTCAATCTATCTTCTCGTAAATTACAACAAGGGATGCAGAAATGGTATATAACTAAAACAGTGACTTTGATCTGTTCTTTGTATCTTTAACTGAGGGCTCATTTGGGAGCTTTGTAAATGGAGGTAAATGAAATCCATTTCACAATTACACTCAATTCAAATGTGAATGGAATCCTCAGTTGTGTTTGGTAGCCTGTAAAATGAAATGCACTGGAATCCAAATATTATGTTTTGATGGGAATAAATGGGAGGAATTGGAATGATGCATTGGAATTCTCCAATATATTCACAGGAACATATGTGATATCACAAATCAGTGTACATATGTGATATTTGACAGAATGATTGTAATAAGACCATTGAGATATATACTTTGGCCAAAAAATGAGGAAATTCTGAGCCTCGGGTGGGCCACAAATGTAAGGATCACAAACAAGCAACCTGCCAACATTTTTTAACGGCCCGTTTAGATGGCCAACATTTGGACGGTTTGGATCATTCTATTTGTATGATTTTAGTGACGCAGCCGATAATTGGATTGTTTCGGAGTTCATCAGCATGCCACGTGTACGACAAATTATGAGTGTAGCAACACCTTTGTTTACTCGTGTGACTCTCCGAGGGAGCCAAAAGAGGCATTTCACACCAATTACTCCCAAATCTCTCCTATTCTTTAAGATTTCTTATGAGTGTAGCAACACCTTTGTTTACTCGTGTGACTCTCCGAGGGAGTCAAAAGAGGCATTTCACACCAATTACTCCCAAATCTCTCCTATTCTTTAAGATTTCAAATCAGCCCCATTTACTCCCAATTCCATTTACTGACATTTATTCCCATCCAAACACCTCTTACCCCATTTACTCCCATCCAAACGAACCCTAAGGGCGTGTTTGATTTCCATTTACATGGTGTAAATGAAGGCAAATGAATGCAAGTTGGTAATTATTAAAGTTTCCCTTTGTTTGATACAAAGAGTATTTACTCCTTGTAAATATGTGTAAAAAAGGATAGTCATTCATTCGTGGGGCCCATTGTGATCTTTGTCACATATCCATGCTGTCCATCTGTTTTAACAGAACATTTTAGAGGATGAGCCCAAAAATGAGGTATATCTGAAGCTCAAGTGGCCCACACCATAGGAAATCGTGGTAATAAACAATTTTTTTTTATATATATTCAAACTACTATTTCATGTGGCATGGTCCACTTGAGGTCTGGATGTGCCTCAATTTTGGGTCCATGCCCTAAAATCGCCTTGCAAAATGGATGGACGGTGTGTATAAGACACATGTATTACAGTGGGCCCCACAAAAAATATGCATCTTCCTCGATTTTAGTGTACAAAAACAAACCTGTCATTGTCAAAAAGTACAAGAATTACATGGTAAGCTATAATTACCCATTTGTTAGTATTTATACCATGTAAATGGAAATCAAACACGCCCTAAGGCAAAGTCTGTAGCTCCTTAAGCTACTTGGTTCTCATTTCGAGTGACTAGAGAGATTACTTTGTTTCTTCAATGAACATGTTGGTTTACTTGGTTAAAACTTCCTAACCCTCCAAAAAAAAAAAAAAAAAAACAGGAGGAGGAGGAGGAATCTATTGTTTGTTTAATATTGGACTCACATTCCCATTGGGTTCTTACAGAAATCACTGATACCCAAGTATTTCTTATCGTAAGTACTCCCAAGGGCTTTCCTTCTCTTCTTCTTCTTCTTTTTCTTTTGGAAATTGAACTTTTCTGTGCAGTGAAGGCAACATCTTGAACATGATTATATGGAAAGCTGTGCATGTGAACTTGAATTTTTTTTTGGTTCATTTACTAGAGCATTTGTTTATGTTAATGGCCTTAAAGCTACATATTTATGAGTCAGCATATGTTATCTAATCTTACAGTTAGCTTATGTTACAAAAGGTACACCTTAATTAAGTTTAGATGCTTCCACTTTCATACTGAGTCAATGTGCATACTTCTGCAAATGTGCAAGTATTCTGCATGCGGATTTCCTATCTAGTCGAAATGTCTCAACTCTTGTGGCTTATTTATTTGCATATTCCGTCTATGTATAGGTGCAAGAATCTTGCTCTATCTTGTCTTTTTGTCTCTAGTTGGAGGCAACTTTCACTAAACTGTGAATGCCTAAAATTAAAAAAAAAAAAAAAAAAAGAAAGGAAAAAAAGAAAGAAAGAAAGAAGTCAAACCACTTGATGTGATATTCTGAAGCTTTACATGAAGGCTGTATATTCTATGTGGATAGTTTATATTAAAAGCCTTTTGGCCACTAATTGACATGTAGCAGCATGAAGCATGCACCCCTATGACATGATCTTACATCGAAAGGTTTTGATTTGAAATCTAGAATCCTCATGTTAAACCAGATGGTTTATCTTGAAAACATGTCGCAAGCTACATCTGTT